>NMRA01000023.1:0-64757 GCA_002633005.1 Phoronis australis | reverse complement strand
TGGCTGCCGCCAAAAAAATAAAACAGGAAGAGACAGCAATAGCGTGTGGAAATATTGAGTTTATTAATTAATCCTGGTAATGACGAAGCCGGCGAAACAACGTGCAGCAAGCGTGACCCAGTTTTTTTTAGTCGTGCGAATGCTTTAGCAAGGAGATCCACATTCTCAGAAGTCCAAGCCGTCCTTCATTTCAGGCTACTTGCGCGCATGCAGTCGTGCTTTACGCGATTGCCCGAAACAAAGTGGCGCCCCCCCCCCTTGTGGTATCCTAGATCCGCCACTGCTTTGTTGAAAGTACTCTCTGTCAGATATGCCTTTTTTCAGGTGCCTTGGGACAGCTGTGTCGTATTCAATTCATCCAAGATCTCTACAGGTGAATTTGGTAAACTTGACAACAAAAAATTATGTTTCGAAATATCTGAAGTTTTAACGGAGTTAAATTTCGTAGACTCCAATTTTTAATAAAGACTTTATCTCAGTCACTCTTGCAGTTCCTATGCGTCATGCTAACCAATTCAGTATCGAAATCCACCCCCAATAATCTAAAAGTTTTTTGTCTTAGGAATCACGTCATTACTACCAATTTTACTTCCACATTCACTTGGAGACCGGAGACACCAGCAAACAAATGTGCTGCATTCAACGTGCTATTCAATGACAAATTTGTCCCATCCAAAGTAATTGATCATTATGCGAATTTATATATTCCTTATTTCCTACAACTACACCCGCAATATTTTTATTATGTCAAAATCTCTGTGCACACTATAAAGATGTAGGGAGACAGGGGGCCACCACTGAGGAAGATGGGCGACCATTTAAAACACACGACTTAATAATACTATGAAAGACTTTTGCCCACCTTCTGATCGACCAACCAAAATTAAGGATAGACAAAGATTTTTTGTATAAAATTCCACGACAATGAATGAAATGCTTTCTCAAAATCGATCAGTAAGAGCAATCCGAGTTTGTTAGCTGACTAGGCATAAAACATTTGATCATATAGCACGCTAATATTTTCGTTCATATTTCTTCCGGAAACAAAACCTGTCTGGTCCAAATACGGATTTTAAACGCTCAACCACAGCCGAAGAAGTCATTTTATATGTCACGTAAGGATATACGTCTCCAGTTTTCAAATAGTATTTACTTTTATCTGCTCCCGTAGGGATACAGGTAATCACGCCCTCTTCCTGTGTTAATGATAACTGACCAACAGCAAAACCAGTATTAAGTGAGCGAACAACGACATGTCTAATGTCTGCCTCCCACAGAAGGACCACTGGAGCCAGGGCTTTTGTTGGTTTTCATTTTTTTCAAGCATTGTGTGACTTCTTCATGTGTATGTAGACCATCCAATTTTTTCTGTCTCATTCATTTTGGCGACTTACACCTTGTCAAAAAGAGTTTATAAAGCAGTATCGATGGAATTTATATTTATCATAGATTTGTATAAAAAGTTTTGTCCTATTGTCAATTCTTAGTATTACCCTTCTACGTGCTTCTAGACTGTATCAAAGTGTCATTGTTTGCGTATTGTTTTGTGGTCTACGTTCGACTGATTTGTGTGTAAGCACCCGGATCTCATATCGAATAGCTTTTTACAATTGTTTACTTGAGTTACAACCAATAACATTGTTTACTTGAGTAACAACCAATAACGTTGTATGTCAGCCCAGCTCGGCGCTGGTGACACACTAAAATAAAAAATGCATTACACTGACGACACAGTCTTTATTGTTATTTTTTCTTTAAATCTGTATACTTGAGTAACCATCAATACTAGTGTTTGTCGGTTCAGCTCGGCGCCGGAGAAAAAGCGAAAATAACTGGTGTCATGACCCACTGACATAAGCTGACGACGCAGTCTTTACTGTTGATTTCTCTAATGGATTTTTCCACCAATTTCCGAATTTTTCAGCTTAAGAAAAATTCTACAAACATATTAAAAAGACACCAATTTTGATCCGTTTAATCTTATCTTACCTATTTTTTAAAACTTTTTCTACTATCTTCTTCTGCAAGAAGGCAAATTAATTTATTTATGGTTCTTTAATAACCCAACTGCATAAAAACAAAATTTGGGGATTGGTACTTGCCAGAAGTACATTCGGGTCACACTGTTCTTAGTTCTATAAGATTTACTTTGCTATTCTATTTATAAACTAGCTGACAGCACTTGATTGATATGACCCATCATGTCAGGTCAGGGGTAATTTGTTTCCAACATATTAGAGAACATTCAAGAAGGTTACAGTTAATTAGTGATTAATACTGAACAATAGTCTAAACATCCTAGATCCGTCATAGTATATATCTGTAGTTACTGCATATTGAACAATAGTCTAAACATCCTAGATCCGTCAAAGTATATGTCTGTAGTTACTGCATATTGAAAAATAGTCTAAACATCCTAGATCCGTCATAGTATATATCTGTAGTTACTGCATATTGAACAATAGTCTAAACATCCTAGATCTGTCATAATATATGTCTGTAGTTACTGCATATTGAACAATAGTCTAAACATCCTAGATCTGTCATAGTACACGTCTGTAGTTACTGCATATTGAACAATAGTCTAAACATCTTAGATCTGTCATAGTATATGTCTGTAGTTACTGCATATTGAACAATAGTCTAAACATCCTAGATCTGTCATAGTATATATCTGTAGTTACTGCATATTGAACAATAGTCTAAACATCCTAGATCTGTCACAGTATATATCTGTAGTTACTGCGTTAGTTAAAGGAGTGTCAGCTCGACGAGTGTAACAGTTGCTGAACGTGTCTCAGAAGTTCACTACAAGTCAAGGCTTCGCAGCACTGGCTGTAGTATAGAACAAACATTACGTTGGTCGTTTTGTTTGAGTGGAGATTAATAAAGTTAACTCGACCCAGTCTTCAGTCTATCATCGCTATTAGCACAGTGACAACCTGCGCCCATCCATCTACTGGGTAAAACATGGCAGCTGACTGATGAATGTGTAAAAAAGCACATAACTGCTTCATAAATTTCATCATTAATACAAAATTGAAATAGTTTTAAATTCCTTTTACACACAGTTTAAGGCTCTGATACTTGCAACGTACAATTGTGTGTTGAAAAGAACTAGAGAATATTGTCCGTCTGCACTGGCCTTATGAATTTGTACGTCCATTTTGGTATGTTAGTAAATAAATAGCGAATTTATCCACAAATTCCTCATGCCCGGATTTAATCTTTGGCAAGTTTTCAGAATCACATGAACTTAATTTAACATTAATTCTTGGTAAATATCATTTACATCACCGGAGAATAACGAGTCTTGAGCCTTGTGTCCGACACTTAAAAGAAAAATTTTGAGTGTTGCAAAAACTTATTCTACAAAAGTTGCGAATATTCTAATTTATAGATGGAGCCCCTGAGTGTGTGTGTGAGAGTGTACTTGTGTAAGAAACATAGCATCTGATACAATATTGAATGTATCGGATGTATATACGAATACAAAATCTTTTATCAATTCTCACATGCGCGCACCCAGTTGGGCTCGAACTAGTCCCCCCCCCCATTTGACGAACTGGGCAAAAAGGTCCGCCTCTGAGAAACGAAACGTCCGAGAAAATGAGACAAAAGTCCTCTAAATAAGCACAGTCGCGCAATTCACAGTGGTGCCCCGTTTTTTCTTTAGTCCACATGCTTTTTTGTTACCAAAAGATACACAACGTTAGAAATTCGAGCCCCCCATATTGAAGGCTGGGTGCGCGCATGTCTCAATTTAAAGCCGCGTGCAAGTCGATTAAGTGGGTGGATCATTTCAAAAACCATTCCTGTAAGAGTTGTGGAAATCAGCGCATAATGCATGGTATGTGAAAGATTCATAGGAACACGATGAGCCGTTCATAGGAACACGATGAGCCATTCATAGGAACACGATGAGCCATTCATAGGAACACGATGAGCCATTCATAGGAACGCGATGAGCCATTTCTGAGATATGATGTTCTAAAGTTAGTCAAATTTGAATAGTTTTCTAGGGTCTTACAAAACCTTAGACAGATCTCTGTGTTCTAGAAACGTCTATGTTCTACCTGTCCTCCAATCATTTTTCCCGACATTGTAAGAGTTTACCGTCGAAGCAAGTTTTTGTATTCTGATTTTATTTTATGATCGAGCACACTTTTTCATGTATTACCAATTTCTTATCTTGTTTATTTAGTTTGGTGTCTCATTTTTACTTATGAGTCGCCATTTTGTTTGTAATAAATGTGTGTAAGCTAAATAAAATAAAATGAAAATGATGCATTGCGTTTGCAGTGGCGAATCTCGCTGTAGAAGCCAAAACCGGATTTGGTATCCCTTTAATATTTTAAACTCCATCGTGTTTTCAGAGAGAAAATAGCTGCGTAGATGAACGAATGAAGGCCTTTGTACACAATTAATGTTGATTTTGCAATTGCATGCGTTAGTTCAATAATCTCGTTACAAAAACCTTTGAGCCTTTTTACACTGTTTGAAATGGTTTAGAGCCAATCATAGACACGGAAAACCTTGACACACACTTGTTGCATATCAAATGACGAACGATTAAATTGCAGTTTGTACTCACATAGTTACTATAGTAAAGATTCATGAACTAAACACATCACAAATCAGTAGTGTTTATTACAGTCTTCGTTTGACTGAAAAAATATGCATCTTGAGAAAGTTTGATTCTTTTCTAGACCATTTATGCAAAGTGCGTCATTGTTTAGTATTGTACGGTTCTATTGTAAGACGGAAGCAACCAAACGTATACAGTATATTATAATGCCTTTTAGGGGAGGTAGTCATAGTTTGAAGTGACGCGTCGGTGAGCAGCAATATCTGACAGCAAAAAACATAACTGAGAATATTGCTATCTCAGACGTTTGCTTCGGCCGTCAGTTCGTCATGAATTTGATGGTCGTAATCTGCGCGACATATTGGCTACTTTCTGGTGCAGAATGTGGTCACATATCGTCGTTTAACGTGAGGTTTTTACCCGGGATAGATTATCACTACATGTACAAATCGGATTCGGACATCCTCGGGGCGCAGAACGTAACTCATATTATTAAGGTAGGTGATTTGTCTCCACGTTCATATAAAAAATAAGAATCGCAAAATTTCCCAACTTTCCAAACAACAAAATTTTTGAAAATTTCTCAGTCCACCACGGCGCCGTAATTTTCTACAAGCCTGTACTGCGTCTATTTCTGTAGTTACTAGTCTGATGTAGCGGTACCAACCACTAGAATTCCTTCAATTGTAATTTAAGCATCGGCGTGTTTGCAAGACGAATAGAAATTGTTCTGTGGTGTCCTTTTTTTTCACACCCTCACTCAATTTTTAAATAGTCTACTTTGAAGTTAAAATTTTGCTGACTATCCACAGGCCCTTGAGTGTTCCTCGATCACCACTCACTGTAATAGAACATAGAGGTTGGACTTTAAAAATCGGTTTGCTCAGAATTTTCTACTGTCAAATATGCATGGAACTCTACGAAATCAGCATCGAACAAATTTTTGAAAACCCTCTTTTAGTTGGTCACATTATTGGGCAAATCTTAGGCCACCAGGATTTGCACGCAAGTGGGCGAGAAAGCATAAGCGCACCCAGCCTAAAAAAATGAGGGGGCTCGAATTTTCGAGAATGTGGACCTTTTACTAAAATTCACGGAGTAGATGGAGATGGGAATATGGTCCATATTGCGTCATTTGTCAAAGTTATTAAACTGACTTGGATTCGAAGATTCTTCAAAAATTATTATAATAATACTTCTCCTTGGCTAAATATTTTATGTGAAATTATTCCTAATATAAAAAATGACTCTTTTCAGTTAGGCTCTTGTTTTTTCCTTGAAGCAGCTAACAGTACTAAGAATATTTTTGGAATGATATTTTTTATATCTTATACGAATTCATCAATCTTTGTGAGATAGATGACCCTTTGTACCACCCTTTGTGGTGTAACCCCAAAATTTGTATAGACAGTAGTCCAACTTTTTGGAATGAGTGGTGTACGGTACGTATACGATTTAATTGACCCTGATAAAGAATATCTTTATGATTATCATACCTTTTGTTCTCGTTTTCAATTTTGTCCTTGCATTACTCATTTTTATGGAATTCGAAGTTCAAAACTTAGTTCTTAGAATCACCCAAGAGACAAGAGTACTATAGTCACTCCACTTTTTCCAGAACCTATTTTTCGAATCTCCTCGAAAAATAAAGGGACGGGGAAAATGTATGAATTATTCATTTCCAAATTGTATGAAAAACCTGTCGCGGAATTGAAGTGGGGGAGAGAAATTAACTTATGCGATGATACTCAGTCTTCGAAAAAATTCATTCTGTAATTTATCATTGTACTTCTGATGTCAGACTCAGATGATTTCAATTCCGTATCAACCACAGACTTATTGGTACAAACTCATATTTAAAGAAAATAGGTGTTAGTGAATCGTCTTTATGTTCTTTCTGTGGGCAACAAGAAGAAACGATTCTACATTTGTATCGGGAGTGTTCACTTGTTCAGAAGTTTTGGGGATGTTTAAAAACATGGATGATATATCAGTGCGATTTCCCTCTGCAGTTAAATATGTCTTCCGCCTTGTTTGGAGATCTAGTCTGTAGATTAGAAGTTGTAAATTTAATTCTTTGCTTAGCGAAATTTCACTTACATAGGCAAAGACTGCAAAAGGCTAAGCCTAATTTTCAGTCATTTTTACGTGAGGTATGTGATTACCACAACCTGGAAAAATTATTTGCAATGATAAATTGGATCCTGGGAGATTTCAGGCAAGGTGGTCTTCATTTTTGCCTAACTAGCTTTTTATAGGGTTCGGTAATGTTCGAAATTTGTTTGATGTACACTTAACTAGTTTTCATATTGCTGCACAAGTATGTAATGGTTGGTTGAATTAATAAATGTCTTTTTAGTGGACTTTCGTCTCGATTTCTACTTTTTTCGGAGATTTTGTTTTTCTGAGGCGGACCTAGTTGCCCACTCCGCCCAAGGGGGGGCTAGTTCGAGCTCCTCCCCCAAGCCCCTCTAGGCGGGTGCGCGCATGGAAAGCGTGTACTGTTTACCTCAGAGTATCCAGTGAAGTCCTCGGCTCATCAGGTTTGATGGCACCGGCACTATTCATGGGCTTGGTTGAACGTGCGAAAGCACAGGTAACGGCTAGTTTATCTCATTGCACCATAGACTGTACGAGTATATATGATTGCACACGCTTACCCTGATCGAACATAAAAACTCTTTGATAGACACCCAGGCTATTAACTGGCAACATGTGTGTGTGGCGAAGACACTAATGCTGTCTGCAGATCAAGTTACAATAAATCAGTACAATTGAAACTTCAGGAATTAACAGTCTACAATATGAGTGCTAGCTGGGTCACCGGGGTCTCAGCTGCATTCAGAACTACAGCCTGCACTGAAGACCGGTCAGTGCAGTGCCCATATGCTTGAATTGTCTTAAACGGAAAGCGCTATTTATTATCTGAAAGACTCAGTTGCATAAAAGGTATACGCGGTATAGCAACAATGACGTCGCATTATCACGCTTCACGTTGTTCAGTATTGTTGAACAATACACCCGACGTCACGCAACAATCAAACTTATGCAGCGGATAATTTTGAAGTTTTATGCAACCCAGCCCAGGTTTATTTTTGTGCGTATATTCCTACTCAATAATAAAATAACACAATGGACAACGTAGTTATTGAGACCCTCTTATTAAATGGTAAATAACACAATGTATGACGTAGTCATTGAATCCCTCTTATTTAATGATAAATACTTACATTCATTGTTCCCTAATTTGTTTGATCAGGCACTGAACAAAATCTGACACAATATTGAATGATTATGTTCTTCAGACTCTCCAAGCGACCAGAAAAACAACTTAAAAAACATTCAATCTTGAAACAAATCACCGGTGTATTCATAATAATTTTTGTGTCCCAAAAACACGGAACCGCCGGGTGTCTAAATCTTGAAGACGTCAATGAACGGGTAACCGAGATGGGAATTAAGTAGGCAAGAACTCAAACGTTGAAGAAGATTCAGTTGCGGATTTTTTTGGGGGGGGGGGGGCAAGGGGCCCTAAATTTCTCCCGGCAGATTCTGTTTGGCAGTTCGGAGTTGCTAATGTCTGATAGGCAAAATCATGGCTAATACTCTGCCCTGCACGGCCGCCCCGGCAACTCAAAATCCTGAATCCGCCTCGCAGAACAATGTCTGCCCGTTTTGGGAATACGGAGATGCTAAGATATGATTCTAGGTTGACAACTAAAGCAGTTATAGTGCCAGGGACGTGGGACGTGACCGAGTCCTGGCGATCGGATTTACCCAGGGTCAGATGAGCAAAGGTCTGGGATTCCCTCGCCTTATTATACAGTCAGCGCCACCGAGTTCCTCAGTTAGTTTATTTCATTGCCGTAAGGGGTCTGTCTTCCTCTTCCGGCCTTACTGTATGGCCTGCTTCAGGTACAAATATATAGAGTGTATATGCTTATACATTACTGGATGGATCAGTGACTTGCTTTGTGCTTCGTGTCATTATTAATGCACCTGTGCCATATTAATGCTGTGAACTGTCCCCAGTGACCCGGAAGCGGATCCTTAATTTATTGTGCTCCGAAATCCTCCATTCTGTGTATCACAATTGTCCACAGACATCTGCTCGTATGTGCTCCACTCATCTGTGATGTGACCATTGCTGGAGATCAGGTCGTTTAATTATGTTGTAGATGTGCATCCGGTGAATTATATGAGCGTCTGTTAGCTACTCACTAACGGGCAATTGCCTATTAGCTGAATGGTTAGCACGCTTGCCGGTTTTATGGGGGTCGCTGGTTCGATCCCCGGGTCGGGTAATCTCGGCTATTACTACAAATGGCGTAGTTGGCAAACGGATGATCTACCGTCGTACCGATGAAGCACTGCCAACTAGTACCCATGGACCTCGGGACGGCATGCGTGGAAGGTTCCAGGAGTCAAGGACCTGTATGAGAGACTACCTTCTGTTCACCTGTGTTGTGGTGGTAAAGGTACCAAGGGACGTTGATGAACTGTATGCGAGACATCCTGGTGTTCACCTTCCTGGTCACGTGCCCGTTCCGTAGGGAAGGGGGGAATGTTGTATATGTGCTTCCAGTGAATTATATGAGCCTCTGTTAGCTACTCGCTAACGGGCAATTGCCTATTAGCTGAATGGTTAGCACGCTTGCCGGTTTTATAGGGGTCGCTGGTTCGATTCTCGAGTCGGGTAATCTCGGCTATTACTACAATTATATGGACGTCTACCCCTAGGTTACTACGTCACTTAGATGGTGCTGCGCCAAACAATTGCTGGGAATTACAAGACAAGACAAGACTGGCCTTCTATTCTCTTACTAAGTTACTGGCATGGCAGCAGCGGTTAGAACCATGTCTACACGAGCTCCGAAACAGTGGAGCCTCACGAAAACTGAAACCATAATCAGCTTTGAGGCCTGGCGACAAAATTTACTTTACATTTTGTCCTCGATGCCAATTTTGTGTTGTTCCTGGTGGAAAACTTCACCTGGGAAAAGAAGAACCACCCCACAAGAGGCTTCTCGGACGACCCGCCTGAGCGACCTGAAGATCTATATTAGAGACGAATGGCTTTTATTGACGACAATTTGCTAAAAGCTGGCGGTCATGTCACCCATCACGGAGAATTAGTGACTGCTGATGAAGATATGTCACCCACATTAGAAAATCTGGTCGTACTCACTGGCTGCGACTGGTGCATCCAGGTCTCCCTGCCTTCGTCAAACGACGATACGGCACCGAGTTGCGATCAAAGACGCTTGCCTCACTGCGTCCCGGAATTTCCCAAGCACTTCCATCGATGCTTGACAAACTAGTCAACAGCCGAGATTCGAGTCCTCCGTGCTTCCCACTCCAGTTTACCCCCTCGCCGTTCGACGACAAAACCGAAACGTCAGTGTCCCCTGTGTAAAACGTCAAATAGACCTTCTGATCATTTTTTGAGCAAGTGCAACTTTCTCCCCCCAGAAGACCGCATTTACTTCTCCAAGCTGCGATTGACTACAAGTACGGATGAAGCCACCCATGACTCAGACAGCGATGAGCAGTTCGATCACCAACCAACTTCCTACGCCGGCTTTGCAGGTTCACCCTCAACTGTGCACCCCACTATCTGTAGCGTTGGCACAGGATTATCTCCAGTCTTCTCCGCCTTTTATCGCCATCACCCCTTGTCTATTACCGTCGACATGAGTGGAGAGACCAATATGATCAAGTCTTCTGTTGCCAAGCGTATTTGTGTACCCATAACCACAACTTCTCAACGGTGCTTCCAGGCCGATGGTGTCACCCCCTCTCTTCAATTGGTGAAACTCACTCTACGTTGGTTCGAGGTGACATCCGACTCCAGTTAGATGCCCTTGTCATCGACACTCTTGATGTTGATATCCTTGCAGGGATACCATTTATGACATTGAACGACATCGCTGTAAGACCAAGCAAGTACCTCATAGTCATACAAGACCACGAGTTCATCCATTACGAACCTCGTCCAGTCGAAAAGTCAGTTGTGCGGCTCACTAGCACCCGCACCCTCCGGACCTCCACTGCTGTCACCCTGTGGCCCGGTGACTTCATGGAGTTAGAGGTGCCTGCTGATGTCCCTCCTGACAGCTCCCTTGCTGAGCTTTGATAAACAAAACATTTGAAAAGGGTATCTAGAATTGTGCTAAACATTTTCTGACGAAGACAGGGAACAATGATGCAAAAACTGTTTGCTTTACATTGTTATCAAATCCTTCATCATTGACCATCTATTTGTAAACTTGTCCAATTCTGAATGTATTTTTTGGAACAGTCGCACAGATGTATTTTTTCGCACTATAACTAAATTTCGAGGTTTGCCTCTGAGACGTTGCTTATATAAGTTGAACTTGCAAAGGTATAAAATAATGTTTTACACTGGTCTATTACACCTGTTGAGCTATTCGGAAGCCAGTATACCGTGTTTTTTTTGCAAAATTCAATGTTATCAACATTTATGTTTCGTAAGATTATATGTGTTCAATGTTCATTACTAGTGTATTCAATGTTTTGGAAATTTCTGTTCGATGTTATTATATGTATTAAATCTGTTTTGTGTTTGTGTTGTAAAGTTCTCGTGGTAGGCATTGCTCTCACCAACCAGAAGTACCAAGTATAGCAAGGCACGTCGGCCATTTCACCTCAGACCTAAGTCTAAATTATTTACGAAGGACAAAACTATTGTATCTGCGTTTTGTCCCTTTTTATTTGTCAATAATTTTACTACAAAAGTTGGCATGAATGGTGCTCAGAAAATCAGTGCCTCTCTTTAAAATTTCCTGTTTACAACAAATAGCTCCTAAGTCTAAAATTGAACTTTTTACAAAAACCAACAAACGACAACAATAACCTTCCCTTGTCCAATAGATGTGAGATTTAACAAATATCTGTTAATACGAATTATTCTAAAATAAAGTTTCTCTGCAAATTTTCCTATTGACGTTACACCAGATTGGATGATATGGCATTTATTCTTACTAAAAATTTCTAATGTTATTCATAATATTAGCCCTACACAGAGTTATGCACACTCTCAGGTATTTACGAGCGCTTGGATATGGCTCCGATGTCAAGAAACTCCGACGGCAAATCATAAATGAAACTTAATTTTTAATTTAAGTACTTTACTTCTTTGCTTTCCAAGTTTCAAAGCTCTAAGTCTATCATGATGTATTCCAGTTACGAATTCGCCACCATGAGAAGATTGACGATGTTAGCGGCACGTCATATTCACTGTTCATAGACAGTGTGTCACAGATTTTGACCGGGAAAGACATTGGTAAGAGTAAAGCTAATAGATAATGAATCAGGACATCACGATTTCTGATCGATGCATCTATTGTGTTCATATAGGGCAAATATCTCATCAGCGATAAAATACTGACTGAAATAAATTGAAATGTTGAGAACAGAAACTGCCAATTTTTAGCGTGTTTTGCTTCTGAAATTGAATTCCTCGTGAAGAATATGAGCGTAGAATCCTTTTTTCCCGGAAAAAATATGAAAAATTGGCCAAATTGCTGATGCGGATTTTTATTTCTTGACAACTGTTGATTGAATGCATGTTTACATGAACGTATCAAATCAGCGTGTGGTGGATAATTAGAGTTTGCGCCGTGACAGCGGACAAAAGACTGAGCTTGGCGACTAACTAAAGAAAGATTGATATCAGGCCTCTGAAAATGGGTGGTCTGAAATAGCGATTAATCGTTGGGCAGTTGTAATGGAAACCCATGAGTAATTTTTCTAGTACATTTGTTTACATAGTTAACGTAGAAAATAAATCTGAAACTAAATAAGGTGATGCAGATCCTACCAAGGATACTATTGTTTCACGAAAGGCAGAATATAAATAGGTAAATAAAACAACAGGTCTGGATTAGATCAACTGAAATTTTCGGATGTAATAACGTCCTTTGTCAACAGAAACAGAAATAAAGTAAAATCAAACACTATATGACAATTCTTTATTTCTGTTTCTGTTGACAAAGGACGTTATTACATCTGAAAATTTCAGTTGATCCATTGTTGTTGTTTTATTTACATAGTTGTAATAGTTTTGTTTTCATAGTTGTAATGGTTTTGGCTTCATAGTTGTAATGGTTTTGTTTTCACAGTTGTAATTGTTTGGACTAGATATGTTTGTGAATTGAAGATAAAAACAAACATGCAACAGTTTGAGGTGAACGGATTTTTTGTATATTACATTACATACTTGTATGCTATTAATCAAAACTTATTATGATCGGGTACAAAAACTCCCCAAGGCCCTGTGTTCTTGCACGTTCTCTACCAATATTTACAAACAATTCAAAATCGATAAAAATGACAAAAAAATCAAGTATTCAAAAACTTTCACTTGACTCAAAGCGGCTACCGGACTCCTGTCAGGAAAACGATGTTTGTGCTCGGATCATGTAATGTGGTGAAATTAGTCTCAAAATATTCCTCGGTAAAACAATTTGCTGTGGTTGGAGACCAGACTCTACAGGTGGGCTTGTCACGTAGGTCATTTATGCGCCTAGCATAGTCTCAACCAGTGACGAACCTTGCAATTGAAGAAATGTATGTGTGTGTATAGATTACGCTCACCTTCCCAATTTCATGTAAACCAAGAGCCACAGACATCTCATACTATGACGTATGTGCCAAGAGTAAACATCCTTGCATTGAATAGTTTCGGCCTATGCTGTGTAGATAAATGGTTTTCATCTCCTAATCGTCTTCAAACTATATTTTTCAGTCACTACGAACCCCGAGAAATGGGACCTAACCAAGCCGTAAGTTATTTGCCAAGAGACTTATCTTGAATCGTAAATTAATTTTAACAAAAATTTTCTCTTGAGCCTTGACAATCATCGTAATTCAAGATAACCTCTCATTTACACTCATCAATTTAGAACATAGGTTAAGTTTGTTTGCTGAAAGTTGTGACTAAAATATTAAATTAAACTAAATAACTCATACTGAATATTTGTCCAGTTGAATGAGCTATAGTGATATGGGCTAAGGACATGACTGATATAGTTTGCGTTAAATTCCATTTTAACAAAAAACGGTGCGGAAGGAGTATCTTTAAATGCATGACGGGAATTCTCATTTCTTGGACTGGAATTCAACATTATGGAAATGTGAACTTTCTGAACTCACATCTTTTCCTTCAGTTCGTTTTGATGACATTAAATGTTGCAACAAGTCCATTGATGCTCAGTGTATTTGCTGAACATGTTTGATTTAACCATTTTCTCGATAATCCAGGTTCCTGTTTGATCTGACACCTGTTGGTCTGATTGAGTTCGTCCATGTTCACCCCAAGGAACACGATGAAGTCTCCATGCTCAAAAAGGCCCTTACAAGCCTGTTCATAGCTCATAAACCGGTAGGTTTGTTTAGGATTTTAGCGTTATATGGAGGACTTTATCCACAAGTCTGTGCACTTTTAGCGATATATGTGCTGATAAAACTATAGAAATCCACTCTGTAATTTTCTAAAAGTAGAAAGTCTGTACACTGATTTATATATTACCAACTCATATATCACAAACTGTGTCCCATATGAACTAAATTCACCAAAAAGAAAGGTAAATTGAGCTACATTCGTAGCAAAAATCATTTGTCTAACTTGATCAATAACGTAGAAAATAAATCTGAAACTAAATAAGGCGATCTGGATCCTCCCAAGGATCACAGGCGTCTTCAGCTTGTGATCGTCCCCAATACACTACATATAATACTACTATATGTAGTGTATTGGGGACGATCAGAAGCTGAAGACGTTCAGCTTCTGATCGTCCCCAATACACTACATATAATACTACTATATGTAGTGTATTGGGGACGATCAGAAGCTGAAGACGCCTGTGCCAAGGATAATATTGTTTCATGAAATGTAGAATATAAATCGGTAAGTAAAACAACAAGAATGGATCAACTGAAATTTGAAATTTTCGGATCAGTGTAATAACTTCCTTTGTCAACAGAAACAGAAACAGAAACCAATTTCGTTTGATATAATAATATGTTCAAGATGAAATCTGAAATCAAGACGAACGGTGAATGATGACAGTTTTCCGCTACAATATCATTTCGTTTTCGATGCCCTATATAGATTTTAAAATCACTCTAAAAATCTTGTTTTTATAGTCTCTCAAGCAAACCTGGAGCGATTTTCAAAACAAGTCATAACTTGGCTTGCAGTGCAGTCAAAAGCATGTGAAGGCTACTGATCACAAGCAAACGTGCAGGACTCTCAGTGTCAAAAGCCCCGCACAATAGAGAACGATGGGTCAAGAAGGCTCACTGAAGTTGAGTCAGGGTATCATCTTGGCAAATTACAATCGCCCTGAATGCCGCAGGCAATAGTTCACCCCCATTAGGAAAATGAAATTTCTGTGTCTCATGTCGTTTCTTCAGTTCGTTTTGATGACATCATACACTATAGATAATGATGACATTAAATATTGCCGCAACAAGTCCATCGAGGCCTTGAATCCGGCCAGCGAGTGTCTGAGTGCATGGCCAGTTGGTTATCACACTGATCTGTTATCGCAAGTTTTTGACAAAGACTCAGCCAAGCGTGCGTTCCATAGACGCGAGATATTGCCACGTATTATAATAGCTAAAAGCTCCCTTCGCGAGATTCTTGAGTCTACCTGGGAACGCAATTTGATTCCTAACAGACCGTACTGCCGAAGCAGCTGTCTGCTGGTGAATTGTGCTTGTACCAACCAGAGACAGCGGCAATAGCTATCTTTTCCGTAGTAGATGCAACAGTCTCTCGCGTAAAACTTAGCTACGAATGCCGATTTCTTGCGACGCATCGCGTGATTTTGCGTTTTTGCGACGTTCCTTCAAGTTTGGCTGCATAGAGCCCAAGACCAAGGAGAACTCTCCGGCGAAAGAGTTTAAGAAAGAGTGTCCCATAGGCTTCCTGTTAGCCTACGTGGTTGTCGCGTTCATTTAGAAGCACTTAGTATACAAAGAAGAGTAGGCAGGTCTATTTAACTGTTAAGCCAGCACAGTGCTGTTTCTACATCCCTATTCATTGACGTATTTAGTTGGTCTGACTGGTTTCTAACTTGCATTGTCGCTAAATCAGCATTGACATGTCACGACAGCCGGTATTGAATCACGATAGCCAACTAGACAGTGATCTCTAGTACTAGTAAACTGTGGCCACAGTTTCTACTGGCTCAATCACTGGGCCAGCTAGAGACGTTGATCACTCACTGTCTAGATAGCCAGTCAGCTAGCTGCATTATAAGAGAGTCTGAGAGACATACGTCAAAATACATTTAATATACATCTTTGCACCAATCCTAGGGCCACCAATGCCCCTGAGCGTAATCCACCATACCATGGACAAAATCCCTCAAGGCCAGAAGTTTTATGATTTGTACAGTGGAGACTTGGGACTACTGCTGAAGTTTTTGTGTTTCTAGAGTTCGTAGCTAGGTCAGACTAGATCTTATCAGCATTCAGGTCTCATCTATTCATTGCTTTACAGCTTGGTTATCAGCCCTTTGTTTAGGTGTGCTTTGTTACACAGTCCAACTGTATAAGAGCGGAGTTCACACTAGACTGTGCCACCTTTCTCAACTGGCCCCAGAAGAGTTGGTGATGCTCCTATAGGCGCTTCATGCGTCTGAAGCTTTTCAATGATTTATGCTACACACTGACTAAAACATCAAAGCCATGTTGCTCTAAGTATCTGTTGTGCATAGAGGGACACGTTGAGGCTGTCTGATTTCTTTAATTCTTTCCAAATCGAACAAATACTCCTATAATCAAACTTTTTGAGCAGCCCTTTGTTTAGTTGCCCAAATTGGCAACTGGCCATTTTTACACTGTGCGCATGTGCATTTTAGCCATTGACTGAATTAGATCAGAGTTGAAAGCTTTATTGGAAACCAAACATTGCTTATTTTTGTGAGTTATCTTGAAATGTGACTATTTCCATGCCAAGTATTTAACGATGGCACATGACTTACCTCAAAGTCCAGCCACTGCCCGGTGGTTTGACACATGACTTACCTCAAAGTCCAAGGTGGTATGATACCTGACCCAATTATGTTGCACACCCAGCAGAATTAATCAGAAACATGACACGGCAGCATTTTACAAAATGTTTCAGGTTGTAAAATTAACATATCTTGTTCAATTTACAAAATTCAAAAACTTATGAACTATTCAAATATTCTATTAAAAGACTTTCAAAATGAAAATTGATAGATACTATTGTACACACAAATGTGTTTATGGTGGGTCCAATAATCTAGAGAATGCCAACATTAGCAGCCTGAGGCAATATGTAGTCAACTGCATGGTGTCTGTAATCTGTTTGCGGTTGAATTGCCCAATCCGCTCAACTGGTGAGGGTGACTATGTAGGATTCTTTTCATGAGTACAATTTAATTGCAATGGTTAACGTAGTGAAATACAGCACATTTAAACTAACAATTTCAATCCTTTTGGTGAATCAACACAATACTAAAAACTCAGCAACCAACACACAATGAAGACTTCAGTCTAATACTGCTGCTTCATGCACTCTACTTGATGTATGGAATTTACTAACCTTATTAAGATTATTAACACACAACTTCAGTCCAGGATCCCCTCTGGTTGACTTGCAGAGGAACTGTTCAGTAATCTCTCAATATTTGCGAGAAAAACGTCAACAGTCTTCACGCTCTTTTTCTGCTTCATGTCAACTGTTCAGTCGTGGTGCCATTTTTTTTTAAATTCAGAAATCTGGTCCAACCGAAATTTCCACAGGAACAACCAATGAGCGTGATTGTTTACCCGAAATTCACATTGAAGTCTCATTCCAATTTTTGCGGAAATATTCTGAAGTCTGAAATTCCTACTGGAGGCTCACAGTCGCAATTTGTCAAAAATTTTCTGTGAATTCCAACTTTTTTCCAACCACCCACTGACTCCTTTAAATTCTCACTCAAATGGTTCTTTTAGAGAGAATCTCACTGGAATCTCACTGGAATCCAGTGAGATTCTCACATTCTTTTTCTACTGCACTTAAAATACCTGCTGAGAACACTGTAGACTATCCGTTGATTGGTCTCGGCTTTTAACATGGATGCATGTTCATATATTATTTTTGTAGCTTAGTGACCGCAGCAAGTTCAAAAAACGTGAAGTTGATCATGGCGGCAGCGGTGAATACGAGTATGAAGTGGACCATTACAGTGACGGAGTTAGAATACGACGATCACTCCGGAACGAATCTGATGTCATTAAAAACCACGACAAGGTAACTTGTACTGTAATGCTTGTATACTCTTGTAAGTAAGTGGGATCCAACCTCAATGAGATATTTTATCAGAGTATGGCGAAATGTGACTTATCGGAATCGGAAGGTCTGAGTGGGCGAACAAGAACAACCATACCATGGGACTTTTTCGGAGTGAAACGAAAATGTGAGTTATGCATGGCCGACTTGTGTTTTGCTATGTTTTGCTATTTTTCTTTTGCGCACCATTAGGCTATAGTCAAGGTCATAGTCAAGAATGCTTTCCAACAAGCCTCATTCATTAGACAGCTAAGACAAGAAGATGTTTTTGTTTGATGATGGACTCTTAAGATGATCCAAGCTATACCTTTGCATAGTATTAGTGGTCATGTCTCCTGCTGTTGGGGGAGGGAGTGTGGTAACTACGGTGCAGGTGGCAATGCAGGATTGGCCAATCAATGCAGGATTGGCCAATGCTCATGTTCGGGAATATAGGGCACCAAGGTTGACCACAGGTCAGATGGGTGTTACTAATGGTGGGAAGGCTTTGCGAACTTTAGTGACTCACCAGACGGTAAAGCTTAAACCTTATGAGATTATAGGGTGACAGCGTGCATTCCCATTGACTTGTTGCCATGGTTTCCAACTCACTCATCTCACTGGGGATGTCAATCTGTCTGCTTGACAGTATGAATTGAGTTTTATCCGTTTTTGCTGTAGTTGCCAATGACAGACTTTGCTCTTCTAGACAGTGCACATCAGTAATGAGGGAACCATACACAGAGTGGAGTCTGTGGACAAAATCATTCTTAAGGACAGAATGTCCTTAACTCATCTCTATCAACATAACACAGTGTATGAGGGCCTGGCGGAGTTACCTGAGGAAAGTAGTGGTGGTGAGTTAGCATTGTCATTGAACCACAACACAAAGTAGTGGTGGTGAGTTAGCATTGTCATTCAACCACAACACAAAGTAGTGGTGGTGAGTTAGCATTGTCATTGGACCACAACACAAAGTAGTGGTGGTGAGTTAGCATTGTCATTGGACCACAACACAAAGTAGTGGTGGTGAGTTAGCATTGTCATTCATCCACAACACAAAATAGTCCTGATGCTTTGGTGGGGTGTAAACTGGACACACTATTGTTTGAGAAAGCTATACTCCTTCGTTTATTTATTCATCTGCGTTTTACTATGAAGGGACATCCTCCTACTGTCAGTGTGTAAAATGAGTTGAAGTTAGTTGACATAGATTGCGAAACAGAATAGGATATGAACATCGAGAATGCAGCCGTGTTTGGAGTGTCAAGTAACTCAACATCGAGAGTGCAGCCATGTTTGGAATGTCAAGTTACTTCCTCTCTTGATCACCAGTTCATGCAGAATCCACTTTGAAGCTCAAACAGAAAATCCCAAGTTTGTTACCTTTCTTTCTTGAGTTTTTGGTTTCAAATAATGAGTTTGTTAAATGCTGCTACAATATCATGCCAAAAAGATGTGACTATGTCATATTTTCCGCCAGATTTCCCCACTTTGTATACGATGTCGCACACTCATCTCCATTTGACCAATCAGCTGTCTCATGGTGAACCATTCAAGATGGTCAGGCACACGCTGGTCAAGCAGTCAATTGAAGTTGAACAGGTTAGTTCATTAGTTCACGCTGGTTTTCATTATATGGATGAGTATTTTTGAGATGGTGTTTTATTTGGACCCTCAGTGTGTATGGTGTACATAAAGTTCACTAAAGTTCAAGTGCTATTCGCTCGTGATCTATGCTGTACTTTGACATGCTGCACAGGTGAATATCAGGCACTTTATATGCTTCAGATATGTCAGTATACTATCTGTTCTAGATATCTGATTATTCCATTGTTTTTGCTTTTCGTCATTGAGATAATTTACAAACATTGCTATTTCATAGTAGGAGCGATTACTTGAGATTGTAATAATACTTGCTTGAGATTGTAATAATACTTGCTTGAGATTGTAACAATACTTTCTTGAAATTGTAACAATACTTGCTTGAGATTGTAGCAATACTTGCTTGAGATTGTAACAATACTTGCTTGAGATTGTAGTAATACTTGCTTGAGATTGTAACAATACTTGCTTGAGATTGTAACAATACTTGTTTGAGATTGTAACAATACTTGCTTGAGATTGTAACAATACTTGCTTGAGATTGTAACAATACTTGCTTGAGATTGTAACAATACTTGCTTGAGATTGTAACAATACTTGCTTGAGATTGTAATAATACTTGCTTCAGATAACAAAAATGTAAAAAAACTGTATATTTTAATGTTTTCTTCCAGCCCAAAGCCAAAGTCATAACAGACTCTGATGCCGCAATGTTGGACATTGAGAAAGAGATGAATTGTAGCCGCATTACTCTGGTGAAAAGTATGTCCTGATTTTTTCCTCTGAATAACTGGAACATACAAAATACAAAATTGTTCTCCACACAACATGGTACTGTAAACTTGATTGTTCCATTTGTATAAATAACCACATTCACTTGTTATACAGTTTTCGTCACCCATCCTTTGTCAATCTACAATATTTAGATGCTAAAATTTAAACTGTTGTTTTTGATGTTTATTGTAGCAAATACAAACAGGACAGAATGTGTTCGACGTCTGAGAGTTACACTGAAGGCTATGGTCGATGCAGACATTGAAAAGGTGGCAGAGAAATATCTCACCGTCCGCCCTAACTGTGAGAATGGAACAGTCTGCTTCCATGACCGCCATGTGATGATTGACATGATCGCTGGTCTAGACACGCCCATCTCCCAGCGAATGATATTGAAGTATATCTTCAAGAGACGTGAACAAGACACAGAAGAGATGCGGAAAGCCTTGATCCACTTTGCGCTTTTGAAGCATCCTATTGAGGTGAGTTTTAATTTTTTATTTTAGATTTTAGTTTTCATGGAAATTTTGTCCTGGTCTATACGACAGCAGTATAGTTGCACCTATCGTAAGCTGACGTTGTTGTGTAGTCTATAGAGATCACTTCATTAAAGTAGCAATTCATGCAATAATGGATTCATTTTGTCATGAATACCTGTAAATGAGGTAACAAGATCTACATCACTTACAAGTGTACAGAACAGACGATCTCCCACGTGACCAATCCTTGATTTTAGATTGGCCAACTCATCCCATAAATCTTTGCGCTTTTAAAAGCGATGTGCTCGCATTGTTTTTTGCGATATGTAAAAAGGTCAATGCTGTGCGTGTGATCTTGATTTTCTTGTGTTCGTTTCAGGCTTCAGTCAAAGCTGTAGAGGAACTTTGTTTTGGCAAAGATTTTGAGTACCATGGTAAGAATTGTTGAACTGACCTCGCGATATGACACACACATCAAGCCTGGCACTTGAGAATCTTAACAGCAGTATTGGATGCTTTGAGCATGACCCTGTTTCATAGTCTGCATTCATATGTTTTTTAAATATAAACTAACCCTTTGTCAATTGAATGTTATTTGTTGGTTGCAATTTACGCTTTCTTGAATTGTGGCAGAGATCAGAATTATCGTGTCTCTCTTTGATAAAAAATGTTGAATAGGCATGGACATAGTACTCCCCGGCAGAACCAATGAAACATTGACGCTGCGACGTGCCTGTCTAACTGTGGGTAGCATGGCATCAAGTCTGAACAAAACCAACCCAGCGAGAGCTGCTCTGATAGTCGGCCATCTTACCTCCTGGCTGGAGCGACACCATGGTAAGCCCAACTCGCATATTCTGGCTTAGTTGAAGCAATTAAAAGCAATTTTAAAATCCGGAATATATTTGAAACTCTAGCTTTCGAGCCTTAATGGGTGAGGTTTTTATTCTTCATTTTCTTCTGACCTTGCTCTTGATATTCATTTTTAAGAATTGCTGGCGAGTATGATTGTTTTCACACCTCCTTTATTGGAAAACTTGAAATTCATTGAGTGTAATATAGAAATTGCTTTGTTTCTAAATGAGTTTCGGTTTCTTGTTTTATCAAGCCACTATTGTTGCACTCTGCTGATCTCGTTTAATCCACATTCGCTCGAAAAAATAACACTACTGAACATCGCCCCCTGTACTGGTAAGCGAGTGACTCATCAGAAGTCGTCTGCTTCGTCAAAGTGAGATTTAAGCATCTGTAGTCTCCTCATCTGCTTTTCATTACCATGGTGATGAAAAATCTGCGGCATTCGGCAGCCAAATTAGAGACGATGCGGAATAGTTTTGACTAGGGGAAATAGTGGCGACAGAAGGAGGGGACAAAATTAAATGGCTACAGGGATAGAAAATAGTGGCTACTAGGGGCGTGGGGGTGGAGAGTGGTGACTGGAAGATAGTTGCGATTGCCTGGGGCAGAAAGGGCAACAAGAGGAGAAAATAGCGGCGGAGGGAAAATGGTGGTGGCTTGGTGGGCCAGGGAGCAAATGGTGGTGGCTTGGTGGGCCAGGGAGCAAATGGTATGATTTCCAATAACGTTCCTATGTGCGTGGAAACATGATATATTCATTGCTACTCGCAGACAAACTCATCTATAGGTTATTGGATATGAATCTTAGATTTTTTGTTTTTGTTTAATCTACACTAAGTGGTGGTCTCGTGAAGATTCACTGAAAATATTAGAGTACCTCAGTGGCACAGCTGCCATCCTTTCTCCCAATTGCCAGAACTTTTGCATGCCACACCCCCCTCGTTTCCAATGATGTCACGTTGCCCCACTGAGTTTTGCACTATCTTTTGGCGGTTCGCCCTCCCCAACTTGTGTGTCGCCCACCTCACTTTCAGGATGCGTCCTGGAGAGAACCTCTGAGCTATTGCACTACAGTACCTAGCTGTATTGCAAATCATAGTCTGATAAAACGTGGTTCGACGGACTTATCAAAATTTTAACTTCCAAGCATATTCAACATTATAAAAATATGATGAATTTAATGGTATATTGTTCAGGAAAATGTTACAGCCGTCGACAGGTACTTAAAAAATACGACTCCTAATTCATGTCTGTATTTTGTTTAAGAAACATTTTATATAATTATAAAAACACATTTTGGTTTACATAATTGTTTTGGATAGTCCTTGTTATATGTGAAACATGAGATCTACTTTAAAATTCGTGGCGAGTTGTCAAGGTTTCTCAGAAATATTTCCAAGCGACGTTCCCTCATACCTTGTCCTCGTCAGTTGCTACAGGGTTGGCAACTGCCTGTTTTACTCCTTTGTTAAGACAACACATTTAAAGCTATCAATGTCTTTTGAAAGGGAAAAGTGACTGTGTTTGTACTAAACACATGTGCAATGAAAAATGAAAAACTTTTATTCCAAGGTGTCTAGTAAGTTACTGCAGACATGAGCACACACGTTTGTAGACATAGGACTGATTTTGTTAACTTTCATCAGGCCGTTTCTGTCAGACAAGATGGCAGGTGAACCTCTGTTTCAGGAAAGATTGTTAACACTTAGTACCTGCAGTTGTTTGTGTGAACTGTGTGTAGATGGTGTAAGTACTTTTAGGAAAACACATTTACATCATACAATGTCAGATGTTCAGTACTGTGAACTGACTGTAGATGGTGTTAGTACTTAGGAAATCACATTTACATTATACCATGTTAGATGCTCAGTAGTGTGAACTGTTTGTACAGAAAGTGGATGTGCTGTGGCAACAGCATGAAAATCTGACAATGCTGATAGCTTGTTACACAGAGATTATGACTGGACTAGTCATAAACAGTTCAGACGTTATTTTAAAACGGGGCCGAGTTTATAGACAAAGTGCTCAATTGGTGCATTGTGTTTGAGAAAACTGACAATTCTTAAAAAAAGCACCAACGTGACTGATTACAGAGATGTTGAATACAACACAATATCATGCATACATACTTTCTAATATAATATAAAGTTTGTGAATAAGTAACATTTCATAAAAACATCATTTTGTAAATGTAAGAGTCCTGTTTCTTTAAGTTGTCTTTTTTATCGTGACCTTTAGACCTAGATTGTCTGCCGCATTGCAGTGTTCACTGGCATCACAATCGGCCGTATCATAAGAGACACTTATAGGATGTCCGCGGTACTAAAAATTGGCGACCTCAAATCCGAATGGTGAACAGTGATTTCACCCACCTCGACAGTTGCGAATTTGGCATTTTCTTTACATTATACGCTGTCTTAATTTAGATATGGTTTTAATGATATACATTGAGCCTGTAACCTTGGATACTTGAGATAATATAATTACATAATGCATAATGCCATTATGAAAAGGTGCTTGTTTTCAGATCGCACCAAGCGCTCTGCTGATGACATGGACTATGACTATGAGTACTACACAGGCATGATTATGCTGCATGCTCTAGGCAACGCCGCACATCACACTTCGTTCAAGCTGTTCAAGAGATACGCAGAGCCAAACCAGGGTCACTCGGCTTGGCGTAGGGCCGCCTTGGAAGCCATGAAGTTCTATCCTCATGATGAGGTAAGGTGTGCTGTGAGAAAAATGCTTTGGATGAAAAATGTAGTCCACCAAGGTATGATGAAATGAAAGTGTATTAATGACATAATGAGCAGGATGTAGTTGCACGTTCTTAATACAGAACAAGTTGATTGAAAATTTCCACTTGAAACAATTTACCAAAATGATGATATACCTCTAGATATCTTTCATTTAACCTCTCATTCCAAGAATGTAGTAAGTAGCCAATTTATCAAGCTCGTACCTGCGAGGAAAAAGTCCCACCCTAGACAGTGAGGAGAGTCCCACCCTAGACAGTGAGGAGAGTCTCACCCTAGACAGTGAGGAGAGTCCCACCCTAGACAGTGAGGAGAGTCCCACCCTAGACAGTGAGGAGAGTCCCACCCTAGACAGTGCTTTCAGAGAGTGCAAAATGCCCACTCAAGATGGCTTCTCATCCTGATCAATAATTAATATGCAGATGCATACTTTTGACTTTGTTTTGAAGATACAAATGTGTAACACAAAGAATCTTAATTCCTTGTTCCGTTCTTATTGAAGAGTGCTGAAGTACTTATCAACCTGGCCTTCCACGACCATCACGATGTCGTTCGCCAACAGGCCTACAGGACGTACACTGAGCATCCCAAGCGATACCAACTGACAGATGCGCAAAGAGATGTCATACTAAGGTACAGTTTTAAAAAGTTCAAAGTTGGCCAGGTTAAATGGGAGATAGGGAAAATTGGAGGTAGTGAAAATGGTTTTGGTCTATCATCAAACTAGGCTGTTCTAACAGTGGACTATGTATCAATAATGTCCCGTTTCAACTCTAGAGAACAGTGGACTATGTATCAAAAATCTCCCATTTCAACTACAGAGAACAGTTTTTCCAAGACTCAGTTAAATCCAGATATTACTCTCATCCATGGTTAAGTGTTCCCATGTTCTTTTGTACAGCATCTTGACTCGCCGGCTTGTTATCAAAAGAGTTAAAACAGGCACTGGAGCTGAAACCTAACCCATCTATTTTGGCTTATTTCCAACTTATTTCTTTCGGTGAAAATAAATCCTATTCTAAACTTTCACCTGGAATTCAATTTCAAAAATCAAACAATTAAAAAAATCACCATTAGCCTCAATAGCTCTATAGGTCCATTGTCACCATCAATGTGGTATGTGTTGATACACCTTAAAGGATTTTAGATCAGCGCTTACAATTATACAGATATGCCTACATTAAAACAGTGATTAATTACGTAATACGTAATAATTGGCATATTGGGATATTGTGATATGAGACAGTGACTAGAATGTTTTCATTTGAAAAAGCAGTTACAAGTACTTAACAGATGTGTTGCATTGTGGTTAAATAGTTTAGTCAGTCACAACTATGTACATGTCAGTGACTGCAAGGTTGGCAATTTGATTTCGTATGTAACACACACTGCCTTACTATGTGAGGTTTAAAACAATGTACTGTCGAGAGAATTATTTAGAAATAGTATCCCACTTATTCTTATCAAGTCTCTGACTCGATTGCAATGCTCAAATTATTCGTTACTAGTGGAATATATTCCCTATGAGAATAGGTTGTGTGAGTTATGTAATTCGGGTTATGTAGAGGATGAATATGACCTTGTGTTAGTTTGTAGTGCGTGCCGAGACCTTCGGGTTAAGTACTAAAGTTTGTAGTTCGTGCCGAGACCTTCGGGTTAAGTACTAAAGCGATCTTTTTGTCATTCACCCACAATATCTAAATTTGAATCTCTCATGAGAACTCCTGATACCCCACTTCTAAAATTCACCCACCATAGTCCCAAGCATCACAATTTACTATCCAGTCTGTAATTCACCCACCATAGTCCCAAGCATCACAATTTACTGTCCAGTCTGTAATGCATCTGGCAAATAATGTGCTGTCTTGTATACATTATATTTTGGGCCTTTGGCCATAGGAATATATTTCAATAAAGATTCAAATGCTTTTGGAGTGAGTGGTGCTGTAGCAGGGTGTGCGTATCGTGGCCACTCTCTGCGTTCTTAACATGTGGAAACATGTGTCGGTTGGTAGAACATTGTGGATGTCTTTTCAGACGCAACGCTTCCCTTGTGATTCCGTCCAATAGGGATAAACGAGATATTAAGGATGTTTTGAATGCGGCTTTTTCTTGGGACATTGAGATTCCTGGGTTTTCATGGACCAAAGTGATCGGCAGCAAGGCGATCGGGACGTCATTTGGAATCACTCTGAGAAACAAGATGACTCTGAAACTGCGTGAGTATGATTCTTAGATGAGGCAATTAAAATATAAGCATTGGTGATGGACACTTGTTGGTGTATTGTTTCTTGAACTATGAGGCATGTCTGTTTACAGAAGCGAATGAACTGTGAGGCATGTCTGTTTACAGAAGCGAATGAACTGTGAAGCATGTATGTTTACAGATTAGCGAATAAACTGCATCTGGTCAAAGCTATTGATGAGAATCAAGCAACTGAATTGTGAAAAAAAATCAAGTTTTGCATCAATTGCTAGGCTTAAATAGTGTATAATTTCATATTTGTATTTCAAGCATGATTGTAATATGTTTTTTCAGAACCCCTTGATGGTATGTTTATGATTGATGTCTGTCTCACCTCTGTTTAGTGTTGTAAAACCTCTCGTAAGCCTTGTCTATGACGCGGCCTATGGTTGATGTTTCAGAAACCCTGAAATACGCTTTTATGATTCTGCCTGAACTATTATGACACGGCCTTTGTTGATGTTTCAGAACCCTCTGAAGGCTTGTTTATGATTGACGTCTTTGACACTGCCTACGTCACCGCCAACCTTGGTATCTTAGGCACCTCGCTTGACATGTTTCGACTCCAAGTTTGCTTCCGTGGTAACATCCGCTACAATCTGAACATGCTCTCGGTAATGTGGCTGATTGTGTATGAGTATTGAATCTTTCATTATCTCCATTTTCTATAAACTTGTGATACGGTGCCCTACTTATCATCACAAACACAGACGTCCACGTTTTTATATGTGGCTACATACTGTCATCTTCGTCTGGGCCTCGGAGTTCCTTGATGGATTTTCATGAAATTCGACAAAAAGGTTTTTATTAAGGATGTGACGATGCCATTCTATTGTTGGATGTATTTCACGCCACGTTGTGGCCATTTTTGCGTCAGTTTTCTGGCGTCCACCTCTCTGTCTGCCAAACCGCTCGAGAGATCATGAAAATTTGTAGATGTGTTCCTGTTGCGAAGGCAAGGACTAACGTTGATTTCTAGATTGGTTCGACTACTGTGTCACCATTTAGTAGTCATTTGTTCTCTGTCTGCATCCCAAATTCCCAAAACCTTTGAATAAGCTTTGTGAAATTTGAAAGCCATAGGAACACACTTACGACAAATGTTAACAAGTGTCGAACTGATGCGAATGCCATTGTGCCACCTGGTGGCTAAATTTTGTTTAAAGTTTTACTTTTGCCTCAGTCTATAAGTTCAAAGTTCATTGTAATTGTATCTTCAAGAACTTTGGCATGATGGTTTCTCTTAAGGTGATGACAGCACCTTTCTATTTTCAAACACGTTTGATGTTTTCTGCACCAACTGGTGGCCATTTTAAATTTTTTTACTTACGTTTGACATCTGCCTGTATCTATCTGCCAAACCACTCATTGGCTCATTATGAGCATTGACTGGTGTGTTCCTGATGCGAAAACCCCGGCTAACAGTGATTTTTGGACAGTTTCGTTTATGCTGGCAGCCCTCCAGGGGCAATTTTGAAGGATCTTTACAAAATTTGATGGAATGGCGACAGATGACGATGAGTTTGAGACCAACCGGACTGTGCCCCCTTGTGTCCATTCATTTTTTATGTTTGCCTCTATGTCTTTGGAGTTCCTTGGATTATTTTCATGAAATTTATCAAATCGTGGTGTTAGAGAGACTACGCCACCTTCCCAATTTGGGCATTTTTGACATATTCTGCCCCAACTAAGGACCATTTTTATGATACCAAAACACCCATTTGTTGCTTGTATTTCAATTCTCAATGTTGCTCTTGTTTTTAAAGAGTAAATTTGATTATTAAAAATATAATTAAAAATATAATGTACATTAATTGGAGTTCAGCCATAAAGCAGTAGAATGCATTATATGTGAACTTAACTCTCACTTGAGTTTGTGTAATTTGTTTAGAATGACTAAGATAGTGTGGTAGACATTTAAAAGTTTAGAATGTGTTACTGCAGCTGACAAATTAACACCTGATATTGGAAGGTGGCTTTCCTTACGTGACAGAGTTACTCGTCATTGAAACAAATGGAACTTGGAATTTTTTTTCTTTTTTGTCACATAGCTAATTAAAAATGGGATGCCAAAATCATTCACATTTGCAGTAGACTTTTACAGTTAAAATAATAGGGCCCAGGCTTGCAACCCAAAAGGCATGTGCTCTGAGGAGTGGTTGTCTCTCTCATGGTTTGAAGTCAGTTTTTACATCAGTGCAAATGTTGTTGTAAAAGTCAACAAAAGGCACAAGGGGAAGAATAGCTCTGGGGGCTTAGTCGTAGATCTGTAATTTGGTAAGCAAAATGTAAAATGCACACATTTTGCATCACTTATAGACAGGATGATAAAGCAATATGGATTGGCTAGTTGGACGCTATGATATACCACTTGGCATGTGTTGTGAAAGCCTCGTTGACCTTCAATGGAAATGCTAAAAAATCACATGGGTTCTATTTATTAAATATCAAAAATCAGTCAGTGAAGCAGGCACTACGATTATAATCATAGTTTCTAGTTAAATTCTTGAGAAAGTAGCAATATCAATCGAGTTAGCAGCTGTCAGTTTTGTGTTTAGCAACCAAGGACCTTCATTAATGTTCCATGAACTTAGGAAGGATAATTCACCGTAGTAGACATTGCAAGGATCCTGAACCAAAACAGTGTTCAAAGTTGGCACAGCACAGCGCTTTAAACAGAAAATACTGGAGTATGTGTGTGCAGCAATCAACCTTGTAAGGTTGTGTGTCTGCACCGTTAACTACTATGTACCATTCCTTATTTCACTTTAATGTATGTTTACATTACAATGAATGCCTAATAACAAAAAAAATTTCGAAGGTCCCAAAGCACAAGAGTATGGGTTTGTACATTAATGCACAACATTGCAACATGAATAATTATTATATCATGCAAACGTTGTTGTCCCAGTTTTACCTACTGTAAGTCTACCGTGGTTTTAATGAAGTATTGGGTACAACATACAAATTGAAAGATCCTGTGGTGTACATTGTAACGAGTCTCCTCAGTGCAAGAAACATTTCTCTTTTGAAAGCTAGAAACATGTCTTACATTGGGCAAATCTTGAACAGGGATTTGCATGCAAGTGGATGAGAAAGCATGCACTATTCACCCCAGGGTGTGCAGCGAAGTCCTCTGCATAACAAAGGTTTGATGGCACATAATATTATGCAGAATGAAATGAACTAGTCCCAATTCACAGGCTTGGTCGAATGTGTATTGATGGAGATAACTGCGGCCATATAAAAGTCACGTGTTAAGTGTACTAGCTTCAAAGTCAAAAACAAACAATAAGTAAGGCAAACGACCACCATGACTGTTTTTAGAATTCAAAAGTTAGTATTAGCCCTTTTTAGAATTTTTAAAATCAATGCATTATAGGAGAAATTAGTGAATAGGATTTCTTCAGCAGCATGGCTAAGCCACGCGTGTTGATTTGTGAATCAATTAGGACAGTTTAGTCACAGTCTGGCTTAAGCTCACTCAGGCGTAACAAACCTTAGATGTTGGCGTAGGAGTTTGCTTCATTACATCTGAGATATCAGTTCACATAACGGGACGTATTATACATATTGTTTTGTGGTTAACTCATTCGCAGATCTGATTGTTATTTCATTTTCAGGACTTTGGCTTCAACTCGGTTCAAGATCTTGTCAACATTTTTGACGTACTTTATGACAAGTTTGTCACGCCCATTGAGGATGCCATTGATTGGTTCATGAACTTGATGCACTTAAATACAGATTTCAGTGGTGGCTTTCAAGTAAGTAAACAATTCTTGTAGGGTAAGGTATAATTTTATGTTATCCTGACGTTGTACTAAAGGCAATCATAATGGAGCCATTACTTGAAGAATAAATAATCAGTGCACACTTTAGTCAGGACCTCTGAGGATACTGTTTTGTTATGCATACACTTAGTAAAGTAAGCGCTGAGGTGGTGGTTCTGCTCCAGACTATACTGTGAGCCAAGACAGCTGCACATATTGTTTAAGTCAAGGCAGCTGCACATATTGTGTGAGCTACGTGAGTACAAGACTAGCAGGATGAGCACTGCATTGTCATAGCAAGAGTACATGCTGACTAAGTGTGGTCTCATCTTCATTTATCTATACACCTCACACATTAAAATAATAAAATCCCTTTTGCAGTGTGTACCCTATTTTGTCACTTCAGTCTGTAAAAAGACCTGGACCTTATTTCGCATTCGTGCTGCGATTCTTATGATAATCTTTTAGAATTTCTGAGCGCATTGCATTAGCTTGATGTGGTTTAAGTCTAGTGCAATGAGGGATTTGCGTATTTTGTGTGATTCAGCAACAATCTCTGTATATGTTTGTCCTTTTGGAAAAGAAGGAAATGATTCCACATGTGAACAAGTCGCGTTGTGGAAAAACATTGTCTTGTTTTTTGTAGGCTCTGTTCGGAACTTTCTCCCAAACAATCATGGACCTTCCCAAGAACATTGTCAAAACTGCTGAAGCTTTGTCAAGGTGGATGGAAAAAACCACGGATTGTCTCCCCTGGGTGAAAGCAATTCGAAAAGTTATTCTTAGGGTCAAGTTTTTCATCGATGATGTGAAAATGGACATTGAGAATTTTGTAACGGTAATAATTGAAAATCTTTCGATATAAATGTGAATTTAAAAGAGGCATTTTGACACTGGTCAGCGATCAATTTTGAATTTCTAACTGAGGTTTAAACATTACCATGGCCAGCTGACCTTAAATACTTTGCAGGATGAGTCACCAACTCAAGTTACAGGCAACGTGTACTTGTGCTTTTCTCGAAGGCAGCTTTGATGTATACTCATTGGTCTTTATCACTGTGGCATTTTAAGCAAACTTATGAGGACAAATTTAAATCTTGATCTCGGTCTATTTTCATGGAGTTTCCATGAAATTTCAAATTTCTGAAAAATCTGGGACGTGATAATTTCTAGGTGGCTGGAAATTTTTTTATATTCAATTGGGGATATTTTATTGAATATAAATTTGTATTAATTAGTATACCAGTAGTGATCATGACAAAAACATTAATTAGCGATTTTACATCTGCTGACTGCTTTCAGGCAATTCTTGATGCCGTTCAAGTGACAATTCCTTACACTATTGAGCAGTTTGAGAAAACTGGCGAGCAGATCATGGAGTCCCTCGGTGAACTGATTAATGCGCCATCTAGTGCTCTAGAAGGTCTCGGGCAAGCTTTCATTAGGTACATTGGACATCCTACAAGTAGACAGTCTTCAGCAAACTCAGATCAACTTCTTGACAGAAATGACAGTTCAGTCACAATGTTCATTTCTGTCAAATGTTAGTCATAGTTTCATAGCTTAATGTGACATTGTTCTTCCTAGCCTGTGTTTTTCCATGGATTTTCAAGACATATGATTTCCATCGACTGTGTGGAGCAACATGATTTTATCAAAATTTAGTTCTGATCTGGTAAAAAAGAATTCTGTTTAGTTGCAGTTTTGCTCGTATAAGCTTCATCCCATTTCAATGCTGCCCAGTTCATTTCGACATTTACCAAGGCTTCGAATTTTCCGCGGAAACGCGGATTTCCGCTTTTTTCTCTTATTCCCTCCACACAGTTTTGTTATATTTCCGCAGAAATAATCGGATTTGCCATAAAATTTTCGCCGTAAATTGGTTTCTAACCGCGGCGTTGCCTACGACTCCAAAAGCGGAAACTGCTCTTTATGATTTAGAGGAATGAAAATCATAATTGCTGGGGCACCTGGGATTCTGTGTTTCATTAATGGCATCTGCATATGGTATTAATAGCGGTGACAAATATTGTGATTCTGTGGGCAAAACGCATGGAGCTTGGAGTAGACAGAATATTTCGTGGAAAAATAGGATAAAAGAAATGCTCAATTTGTTTGCAAATAACAAAGGTCTGGATTTGCTTTCTGTAAACGTTGACAGAGTGACAATTATGGCGTGCGTGGCCAAATCATGGAGAATCACCTGAAAACGATGAAACACAAGAAAGAAAAACGCTTTCTGAAAGGAAATTCAATCGTAACCTGCGGCATTCAGGGCGATGTAATTGCCTACCAAGTTGGCTGCTATGCCCGCGTCCGCCGATTTTCCATGTGCCATCGAAACGGGTTACAAAGTGCTATTTTCGTTACTGCAAATGTGTTTTAAGTTGCCGTTGATGAATTCCAATTTATTTTGACATTTTTTATGTTTTATTTTTGTTAAAAAGTCTTAGTTTGACGGACTCGAGTTTTGCAGTTCAAGAGAGAAGTGGTCACGTGGCAGGTTCTGAATGATCTGATTGGTCCAAGCCATTGTTTACAAATTCTGCCAGCCTATTTTGAGTGTCCTTGTAGTTATTTCTTATGTCGCATAGTTTGTTCTGCACCAGCGTGACCTATGAACAATTATCTCCTGTAAGTGCTGTTTTAAACTGAAAAGTTTGGCCAACTTAGGATTGTGATTGATGTGTTCTGTATGTTGTTTTTGACTTTCATTTTGTTGGAATTAAATGTGACACTGTATGTATTTTAGGCTTTCCAGATAATATGGGTCGATTTTCAAATTTTTTATAATTTTGTATCGTAATTATAAGATTTTAAAATAATGAAAATAATTTTATAGGTCTCCCTGCAGCAAATCAAGAATAACCTTCTGTCACTCACACTGAAAATTTTGCATGATTATCTTTATTATTTTAATTTTAAAAATTAAATATCTTTTGTTGCATCTTATTGTCTTTATTATTGTTGCTGAAATATATGTCAGGTACTGCTTAAAATGAGTGCAACACGACGCAGTTACAGGGCATCTTGTGATAATAATGTTTTCTTTCAATCTGTTGAGGTATGCTTGTTTAGGTTGCAATGTGTATTTGGGGCAGTAAAAGTTTTCCTCTTTTTTGTCGTGGGTCATTCCAAGCCCTGATTTACTTTACCATTGTTTGTAGGATTCTCAATTAGTGCAGTGTAAGCTCTTAATTGGGTCTTATCATTTGTGAAATTAAGGTGCAGTTCACTTGATAAGAGTTGTTATTTGTCTAACTAACCCAGGATTTCCATGGCAATGTTCATGCTGGTGGGTGCTAAGAAACGCATGGAAATCAACTTCCCCATCAAGGGGGGCAATCTCCCCTACTGGATGACACCTGGTGAGGATCTTCGCACCCTCAAGACTGACCTGGCGTTTGCCACAAAGGAAGTAGTCAACATGCTAAAAACTTTTACCGTTGCACAACCATTGCCCTTCAGGATTGGGGTTGGTGCCACTGGCCTTAAGGGCATGGTAAGTTATTTATACACCGGGGGGCACTGGTTTTAAGAGCAAGTTGAGTAATTTATCCACTAGGGGGCAGCAGCCTTAAGAGCATGGTAAGTTTTTTGTCCACTGGGGTGCACTTCCCTTAGAGCTTCAGTCTCGTGTCCAAACCTCAAGATGGCGCTGATCAGTTTAGCCATTTGAGGTTTGGTTATGGGAAATGAAATATGTCAGAATTCTGGCACATTTTAAGGAAATCGCCGAAATATCACGAGTAGTATAATTTTGAAACTTTCTGCAGTTATATATAAAAGGAAAATGAAAGTTATATTGTAGCAATTTAGGCCGGAGTTATTGCAAAAACGATGCGTTTTAAATTATTGAAAACAGGTTATTTTCGTTGATACTAAAGATAAAAAAGATTTGAAAATAAGTATGCGAACAACCTTTATTTCAGACAATTACCAAAATAAGCGACCTTCTGCTTCATGAATGGCAGCAACAATGTCTGAAAATAATCAAAATCTGCTTTTGTTTCAATGACGTCAAGTTAGTGGCCAATCTTTGGGCAGAAAGTAATTTCCATAATCAAACCTCAATTGGCTAAACCGATCAGCGCCATCCTGAGGCTTGGGGATGAGGCTGAGAGCTTGGTAAGTTATTTTTCCACTTCGGGGGCACTTGTCTGAGAGCGTGGTAAGTTATTTGTCCACTAGAAGGCACTTGCCTAAGAGCTTGGTAAATTATTTGTCCAGTATAGAGGCACTTGCCTGAGAGCTTGAAAAGTTATTTGTCCACTAGGATGCACTTGCGTGAGAGTTTGTTAACTTATTTGTCTCCTAGGAGGCACTTGCCTAAGGGACTGGTAAGTGTCCCAAAACTGTCAGCCATACATCAAGATTTCCCCTTTTTATATGAAGTGTGAGTAAAGAATTTGTTGAGTGTTAACAAGCACTTTTAATTGAACAACTTCAGGAAACCTTCATACTGTATGCTAACGACATTTCACTGTGGAAAATTGCATCTTTTTGGTATGATTTGAATATTAATGATTAATGGTCCCAAACCGTTTTTTCTTGGTCTCCGTGGCAACATGTTGCTTATCATTCTAGGATCAACAACAAAAAGAGATTGGAATGAAGTTCATCTCAGCTCTAAGTAACTTGCTGGAACCATTTGAATATCTCTTTAAGCCATTGTATGATCTTTATAAGTCTGTCTTGACGTTCTACAACAATATCAAAGACTTTATCGACATTATTAAGTCACTGTAAGTACAAACTGTGAGTATGGATGATGAGGGTGATAGTGGCCATGGTAATAAATACTGGCAGAAATGGATGGACTTTTTAAATTAGCATTTTGGAAACAATTATTCAAAATCCTAAAATTAATAGTGATTTAGCATTCCTAATATTTTGATATATTTACTGCCACCTTGTCCATTTATTGTTAGGTTCAAGTTTTGTGATTTTCACATTGTTGCTATACATATGGCTCTGTAATGTTTTCTTTGGTAAGGTGGCTAATTGAGAATTTTCTTGCCATAGCAGCTGAAAGTGGTCATTTTTGCTGTTAACAGAATTAGCCGCTGTGGCAGGGAAAATGGTATTTTGTGTGCAGTTTTGTCTTGTTCAGTAATTCTAATACCACTCTGCAGTTCTACCAAAGCAATGGACATAGTCAACAAGCTGATGGGATCAAAGTTTCACAAGAAATTCCCAAGAACCAGACGTAGTGGGGCCAACGATGAATATGGAGATGGCAACTGGCCAACCACGGCCAACGGTCTCTATAGCAACAAAACTGAAGGCATCGGTATAATGCTTCTGGCTGATGTCGCACAAAAGGTAAGTTGAATCCGTATGTTGTGCATTCATCCTGTCTCGGGGCTCGATGTTATGAAAATCATGGGGTCGCATTTTGCGACCTAGCCAAAATCCCAGGTTGCATTTTCAAAATCCAGCTCGCATTCATAAATGCCAGGTTGCAAAATTCTGTCGCCATTTTTACACTCCAAAATTGATTTTTAGATGATCGAGAAAATGTTCAGATTATGCTCTTGGCTGCGACGTTAAATAGTCACAAATTTCAGGTTGCAAAAGTTGAGTTCTTGTATACGGCGTTGGTGTTCTTTACGACCGCCACTGAAAGGTCCTAGCGCGCAAGACTAGTTGCTGATGTGAAAGTTGAATCGGTGCTCTCTAACCGAAATGTGCATTCGAGTTGCTAAGTTTGCAATGTGAAAAGGGAGGAAATAATCATTAAAAAAGTATCCGCAGTTTTGCCAGGTCTGACCTGCTATATGACTGTCATCAAAGTCGTTAAAGATCCAAACTAACTCTCCATGTTTTGTTCGCAGCCCAAACTTTGCAACATAACTCAACGTTTGAAAACCATCTTGTCAAAAAAGGAATCCGTGAAAAGTTGTCCTAGCTGAATGATGTATTCAGATGCGTGGGAACAGTCCAGAGCAAATTTCACAAAAAGTGTTGTACTTTTGCTGTTTACGTACATGTACTCAACAATTAGTTCCATGAAATTAAAAGCCTCGAAATAATTAACGACTCCGTGCAGGTTTCCTTCCGATAATTCAAGCTTTTTCCCCAATACCTTCCATGTTTGGTAAAAATTGGTCAGTCACAAAACGACATGCATGTCAAAGTGTTAACTTTCTTTCGGAGGTACAAAACAAAGCTGGTGTTTGGTTGAAAAAAGACGTTTTTTGAAAACTGAATTTATTATGTAAAATTAGAGTGACTCACTATATAGGCTGCGTGTAAATTTCAAAGCACGCATGGTCGTTTGTAGTGCTCTGTGATGGGCGCTAGCCTGAACTGTGGGCGCTTAATTGGAAATTCTCAAAAGGTGAGGGGGATTGCCTAGTTGAGCAGTGAGTGCTTATTAAGAGACACTTCAGAGGTAGGGAGTAGGCTGCAATAGCAAGAAATGTTATAATAGTATTTTACAAGGCAAACTCCATCTACGAGTGGTGACTTTCTGGCTATCACTACCACCTACAGTGTACCCTTTTTGGACACCCACAATAACTATTTTTTAATTGCCCGCGTCAACCGGAACAAGATTCTTTCTACTGGAGTTTGAAAATTAATTTACTGCATGGTTTGGGGAGCGAAAAATTCGCTGGAGGTGTATGAAGAGAAGAATAAAAAGTTCGCTAACCACAATAATTTATTTTACTTTTCCCCATTTAGTTGCCAAAAAGCTGGCTACTGGTATAGAACAGCGGGCCTTGTGAACATCCACCCGGGGAACATCGTAACACAAAAATATCAGTTCTGGGCTACATCGTTCACGGTTGAATATCATTAAGCATCGGGTATTTTATAACTGCTTGGAACCAAACTTTAAGTTCTTTGTCAAATAAATAATTGGCACCCGGTTGCTTAGCAGAGCCAAGTCGGTATACTCTTTCATATATTTAGGACTGTCGCTGTTCTCTTTTGATACGCAGCTAAGTGGTGAGTTCAAGCAGTACTTGAATTGCTGGAGTAGGCCTACACTTTACATTGGCAACCACATGTAACAGACAACTGATATGTCGTGCATGTAGCCCTAGAAACAAGAATGATGGTTGGAGAATTTCTTGGAGATTTAAAAAGTACTCTACAGAAAGTAAAGACATGGCTGTCATTTGATGATTAATAGGGTGGTCATTTTCACTTTTTTCTGTTTTTTGCGATAAACCCTCCTCCCCGAGACGCTGATACGCACATTTCCAATAATGGTAATCTGCCACAGGACTGCTTGCGCGATAACAGGGATATTGTAGTGGATATTTGATAATACCACGAAGTAAGTACACGCACATGCCATTGTGTCTTAATTACCATACCTCAAATTCACATGTGCAGGTGTTTTTATGAATGTAGGTTTCACGTGTTTAGATGCAGTGAACAAAGTCCTCAATCAAATTATCTTGGTGCCATTCCCATCATAGTAAAGCACGGAGCCGATTGCTTTGCAAACAGAATGTTGCAAAGCGAAAGCGCAGTGGCATTGGCATGAAAAATACAGCAGCTTCTGTCAGTGGAACATGTGTCACACAGTGTTCGACCTTCAGCAAATAAATGTACTCGCCCACTGGGTCAGTTACTTGAATATGATACCAGATCCACATAGGGACTTTATGTGAAAGTTTACTGATGTACCTGTAAAAGACAAAAGAAAAACAACAATCAAATACCTATACTTGGGAGACATTTCGATACATCAGTGTTCTCCAGGACCAGTTTTAACATGATGTCGCTTCAACAGTAATGCTAAGACCTCCCAAATATCTAGCCAAAATCACATGTTATGTGCCATGTGGTTATGCAAAAGAAGTGAATTTCAGATTTGTGCCACTTACTGTCTGCAATATTTTCAATTTTATTGATTCTTCAGGTAAGAAGTGAGCTCGCAAAACTGACAGTTTGTTATTCCTTGAGCACATAGTCTGGGCATATTATGACACACTGTGACAAGCCAACTTGTAGAGCCTGGTCAGCAGTAAAGTACCAGACAATTTTATCCTAGCCATGAAAACATCTAATTAGAGTGTGGAACAATTTTGAGACCAATACTAACAGTAACTGTAGTGACAGTAACCGTAGTGACAGTTACCGTAGTGACAGTTACCGTAGTGACAGTTACCGTAGTGACAGTTACCGTAGTGACAGTTACCGTAGTGACAGTTACCTTAGTGACAGTTACCGTAGTGACAGTTACCTTAGTGACAGTTGCTGTAGTGACAGTTACTGTAGTGACAGTTACCATAGTGACAGTTACTGTAGTGACAGTTATTGTATTGCAAGTTACTATGCATTTAGTAAAAATGTTCACTGAGTTCATTGGCGACTAATCTTTGAGGAAAATAGTGATGTACACGGCATTGTGGGTAAATAGCACTAAATCAGAGGTTATCCTGGGGAGTGCATGTCTGTTGTGTAATGATAAGTTTTCACGTGATTTTGTAGATTGTCGCCCCCGTGACTGGTGTTTACTACTATGAAAGACTACCCCGTCAGAGAATTCGAATCGAGCCTTCGAAAATCAGTATGAAGAAATATGTCATCTTCTTGTACAACATTAAATATAACCGATCGTAAGTTTTTTACATCTCTGTTTAGCCAGATTCAGCCCAAGTTATATATTGCATCTCTGTTTGGCCAGATTCAGCCCAAGTGGTATATATTACATCTCTGTTTGGCCAGTTTCAGCCCAAGTTATATATATTGCATCTCTGTTTGCCAGATTCAGCCCAAGTTGTATATATTACATCTCTGTTTGGCCAGATTCAGCCCAAGTTATATGTATTGCATCTGTGTTTGGCCTGATTCAGCCCAAGTTATATATATTGCATCTCTGTTTGGCCAGATTCAGCCCAAGTTTCTGTGATGATTGTGTGTATCATAAATTTACACAACAAAATGCTTCCCCAAGCCCATGATGCACCAGCATACCTCTACACAATAGCAATGTAAAGGGAGGACCTTGAATAAGATGCAGTCCAGTTAACAATTGTATCAGAGTTCTCTTACAGAGTGCCAGAGTGACAAAATGTAATATGCGTAATACTATGTACTTCCTCTTAAGTCTATAACTTGCTTGAGATAAACTCCATGTGAAATTTGCCCTCTTGTGAAATAATTATTTTAAGGACAGTCACACGCACAGTACATGCCAAAGGTTAACTCAGACAAAATGACCTGGAATTCCCAGTCTTGATGGCTTGGCAGAAGCCGAATTCATCAGAGTAGTCTTTGCTGATGAACAAGAATGAAGAGTTATTAACCTGAAAGTTAGCAGGTTGGCTTAGCCATTCTGTCTCTATAATTTGGAGCCATAAGCATTATTACCACTCATTTTTGCTTCGAATAGAATTGGCCATCCCTGGGAAAAGTTGTTGAATTTTTATGAATGCTTTTGTCTTGCACTATAAACAAAATTTACTTTAGAATTGTTTCAGGCAATATTGGTGAATGCCAAGATGCTTACTTTATGTTTGTTTTCTTGTCAAAATTTCATGCTGTGTTACAAATTATGTGATGCATGTTATTCAACAACACCCTCTGGTGTTCAACAGGGCAGTTACTGTCAGTGGGAAGCCAGTGAAGGCAGGTGAGCCCATTGGAACAATGAAAAAGTCCCCTGGTGACAGCCTGAAGAACTTCATGTTTGTCAGTGTGCGAGAAATGTCCAAAGCATATCGAAAAATGAGTTTTTCTCAAAAAGTGAAAGAGTTGAAGAAAGACGGGGAGTGGATGGACCCTACTAAATACACCGAGAGAAACTCACTCTTTCCTAGATTGGTGCAGGTAAGACATTGTGGTAGTTTCCATAAAGCCACGATCTCTAGCAACTACTAACTTTATCACCTAAAAAGTATAAAAATAACTATTTTTACATTGCTTGCCAGTTATGTTAAAGTTTGTCTATGTCTTCAGTTTGCTTTTTTCTATTTTTTGCGCCTACTTATTTATCTGTGAGTGCTTATACTGTCATCCCTCTCCGAGCAGCCGCCTACCGTTCACTTCCAAAACCCTTCAATGTTCATGAAATTTTGCACTTATGTTCGTTTCATGGATAGGACAGCTTTAGGGAATTTTCGGACGGCCGGGACTATGGGTTTGCCCCCTAGTGGCAATTTCATTTTTTACATTTACCTAATATGTTTCTTTGGAGGTCTTTAACAAATTTTCATAAAATTTAGCAAATAATAAGTATCGATTTGTGAGATGACAATAGCTTCCCATTTTTGGATGGGTTCTGCAACACCTATTGGCAATTTTTACTGTTTTTTGGCATCCGCCCCTCTATCAACCACACCACTCTAAAGTTTATGGTGAAAAATGGCATTTTAACTTCCTACTTTAAAGAAGGCGGCTGATGATGATTTTAGGACAATTTTTCCTAGTGGCAGTTTTTTATCATGTATCTGCTAAACAGCAGAATGATATTTATTAAATTTGCAAACGCATTTGTATGAAGTTGACCATAGAGGAAAACGACTTTTGGACAAATCCGAAGAGCACTGTGCCCCCTAGTGGCATTTTTTTATGTTTGCCTTCATGACTTCAGAGTTCCCTGATTGAAATTTGGCTCACAGGTTTCTGATGAGAACAGCGTATTCTGCATCAACTAGTGACCATTTTTATTTGCCCACTTATTTATATGTGGGTGCATATTGCTGTCACCTCTTTCTGGGCGTCTTTAGTGATTCTGCACCACCTAGTGGCCGTTTTTTTAAATTTTCAAGTTTGTTTTTGGCATCTGTTTTTTTATCTGCCAATCCGCTCCAAGGATGAAAGTTGGCAGGTGTGTTTCTAATGAAGAGACCACAGTTAACATTGACTTTTGGCCTTGTTTGACTACCCCTATTGGAGATTATGTTTCATTTTGGGTCCACGACTTTATGTCCTTGACCTTTCCAAGAACTTTGTGAAATTTGGCAGTTGTGTTTCTATGGAGTTGACAACAAATGATGAGTTTCTGCCCAATCTGACAATTGGTGTGCCCCCTAGTGGCAATTTTATTTTTGTACGTTTTTCTGTGTATCTTCAGAGTTCATTGATGAAACAGGTTACTATTAAGGTGACGATAGTGCTGCCTTTCCATTTTCGGACAGATTTTACATATTGTACGCCATCTAGTGGAGATTTTTGATAGCTTTGAGCCCTTTTTTGGCGCCGGTCTCTATATCAGCCTAACAATTTGGAAGATCATTGTGAACATAGAATAATTTGTTTCTAGTAAGAAGGCCACATCTGACGTTGATATTCGGACGAATTCCACTACTTTGGCACCCCCTAGTGGCATTTTTTACTTGCAGGGCTGTGTCTCCTTAACCTTTCATGGATTTTTGTGAAATTTGGCGAACGTGTTCCTGTGGAACTGACAACATTTCATGAAGCGTTTATGACCCATTCGATGACCACTGTCCTCCTTAGTGGCAGTTTTAGTTGTTTATGCTTGCCTCTGTATTTTGGCTGATATTTTTTGTATTGGATTTGATGTAGTTTTGCATCTCCAAAGGGTTATCTTTATTTTTCAAGTTCTTTTTTGTTGATAAGAAGACATTGATTTCTGGACACATTTGACAACTGTGCCACTGTTTTGTGCAGATTTTTGTCTTTTTTTGCTTTCTCGGCTGTATTTCCTACTTCTTTGAAGGATCTTTGTGAAATTTTGCAAGAATTAGTTTATATTTATGTAACTACTTCTACCTTTAAGACTTTTAGATGGTTCTGTACCCCTTAGTGGCAATTGTAGTTTTTACGTTCTTGCAGATTCTGTATCTTCAAAGTTCTTTGACAGTTTTTATTGAAATGTGGTAAACAAGTGTCTGTTATGGTGGTGATAGTGTATATCCATTCATATTAGGTTGGTTTTGACATATTCTGCACCACCTAGTGTCCATTTTTTGACTCTTATAAATAGCCTTAGAAGCACACAGTTTGCGTTGCTGTGATGGGCACATTTCAGTGCTCTACGTTTCTCCGCTGTTTTTTTAGTCTATTTTTTTCGTCTATTTCTGTATCTGTCAAACCATGCAGGGGATTATTATGAAAATTGGCAGATATGTTCCTGCTAACTAGAGTATGACTAACGTGAATTTTCAGACAAGTCCAACTATTGTGGTACCTCTAGTGACATTTGTTCGCATCTATGGCAATATCTCCTAAGGACTGAGACTCCAGTACCAGTGTCTGATGTTGACCTTATCACTGGACTGAGACTCCAGTACCAGTGGCTCACTCTGACCTTATCACTGGACTGGTTCAATCAAAGCCTTTGCTCACACAGCTGTCTTAGACCCCCTGGGAAAAAGGCATAACTGACATAAAGTGCACTTTGTGGGCTTTCTCAAAAATGAAGGAATTCAACCAAGTCATGTTACCTTTCTACATCCACCAAGAAAAAATCGAGATGCCAAAAGTGACCGAAAAGTGCAATTTTGACCATTTTTCACCTAAAATCACGAATTCAAGACTGCCCTCTGGTGCAGGAAAGGAGACCACCATCTGAATGCTGTTTCATGACTAGATTCCAACCAGAGTTTTGACAATTTCCACTTGTCTGAAGGGTATCTGGATTCGTGCCAAGAATTCAACACGCAACATTGGGATGTGCTCTCAAAATGGCTGTACCAGGCTTTCAAGCATTCTTACTTTCCTACTTTTTCCTACTTTTCACTTCACAGTTCCTACTTTATCCTACTTTTCACTTCACAGTTCCTACTTTTTCCTTCTTTTCACTTCACAGTTCCTACTTTATCCTACTTTTCACTTCACAGTTCCTACTTTATCCTACTTTTCACTTCACAGTTCCTACTTTTTCCTACTTTTCACTTCACAGTTCCTAATTTTTCCTACTTTTCACTTCACAGTTAGTAATTTTTCCTACTTTCCTCTTCACAGTTCCTAGTTTTTCCTATTTTTCACTTCACAGTTCCTTGTTTTTCCTACTTTTCACTTCACAGTTCCTACTTTTTGCTACTTTTTTACCTAAAACTGCTTGAAAGCCTGCTGTACTGCTGTATGCTCGTAGACAAGAGCACAGGCCAGATTTCTGGACAGAACTTACTCAAAACAGCTTCAAGGAACTATTGAATACCATTTGTAGCAATCACAAAATTGTCGCCAAACCCGACCCACCCAGATTTCTTCACTTCTTGGGGGAGCTATAAAGGCCTGTAATGTGGCCTTAGACCCAAACCCCTTGGAAAATTGTGTAGTCGTAGACATGTTAACATGACAACAGACGGAATTGACTACCGCTGTGTTCCCTAATTGTAATGTGTTTATGTTTGCCTTAAGTTGTCTTTGGAGTTCTTTGACGGCTTTTCATGAAATTTGGCAAACAGTTTTGGAAGACGGTGACACCTTCCCATTTTCGGATAGGTTCAATGTATTCTGTGCCATATAATGGCCATTTTTATGTTCAATAATAAACACCAGCGGAAGAACACCATTTGTGGTGCTGTTGGGGGTGCGTTTCAATGCTCTGCATTGCTCTTATATTAAATTTTTCTACTTCATTTTACCTGTCACGGAACTTAACTCTATATATTAAAATATATAAAAACTAAAAAATTGGGTTAATTAATGAACTTCTGAAATGCAATTATTTAATTAGTGTATAGATTTTGTGTTTTCAAAAAGGTGTCCTCGCAAATATCATGTGACCAAATGTTGCATTACCTACAGATGGTGAGGTAGTTGTTTTGTTCAAAGGTCAAACATCATGTGATCTTGTTACAGATCCTGTCGGAATCAACAAACATGCTGTGTTTGCTGACCCAAACATAACTGAAAACTTAGAAATTTTCCTTGCTGTTCACGGGTTATTTCATGACTGGTTTGCAGATTTTTATTTGGTAATCTTAAAATGGAACCATCTTTGATCTCTTTTTACAAGAAATGTCAAACTTTGAATTTCAAAAAACTGCTGAGTGTGTACATGATGTCCTCTGTTCCTTGATCAGTAAGTGTAAGTTTGTTACTAGTTAGGGTTAGGATAGTGTGCGCGTGATGCTCTGTATTCCTTGACCAGTAAATCTTAATTCTTACTAGTTTAGGGTTAGGATAGTGTGCGCGTGATGCTCTCTATTCCTTGACCAGTAAATCTTAATTCTTACTAGTTAGGGTTAGGATAGTGTGCACGTGATGCCCTCTGTTCCTTGACCTATAACTCTTAGTTCCTAACACAAATAAAATAAATTTAAATTGACTTGCGTGTTCATTTTGCTCCATTCTTCCTTTATCATAAAGTCTTCCATTTCCAAACATTTTGCAGGATTGCAATGACCGCTCAGTAACTATCTTGGGTGTACAAGTGGACATAGGGTCATTTGCAAAGGACAAAGAACAGAAGAAAAAGGAACTGAAACGAGATGTGAAACGAAAGCAGGACGAGTTCAAGAACAGGTAAGCATACTCTTAAGGTAACCTGAGCAAGAAAATCGTTAAAATTTGGCAAATGTCAGATCAGATTATTGGATGGATCCGACCGCTACAATACTCTCTAGTGACAATTTTAGTTTTATTTTGGGGAAGTCTCAATGTTTACCCACAGGTACTTCAAAAAATCACCCAATTTTTAGGCAAATTTTGTTAAATGAAATTCTTGGCAATGAAGTTATACAAATCAATAGATGAAGTCAATGTCACTTATGGAAAAGAAATGAATCGCATTGATGCTTGGCTTGTAAAGAACAAACTGACACTTAATGTTGATAAAACCAAGGTTATGACTATTGGTAGGAGACATAGGCTGGTTGTGTTGTCTCCAAGTAACATTGTGATTATTGTCAATGGCACTCGATCAGCTGACAAGCATTGAGAAATATAAATATCTGAGTGTTATGATTGATAAAAAATTATCTTGGGACGAACATGTTGATTATGTGTGCAAAAATTTTCTCAGCGGATTGGGGTTTTGTACAGAGTCGGGAGCTATGTGGATCAGTCTACTCTTCTGACTCTGTACTAGAGTCTAATTGTAGCACACTTTGATTACTGTGATGTTATGTGGGGTAAGTGTGCATCATACCTCCCAGCATAGACTTCAAAAATTTGAAAACAAGGCAGGGAGGCTGATACTCAACTATAGTGGCCTTTATAATGATTTTCCTATGTCTGACGTCCTTGATAAACTTTGTAGGTGCAGTCTGGTTAGGAGGCGTGCCTTTCATTTAAACCTTATGGTGTACAAAGTCACACATAACCTTACATCAAATTACCTCACTATTAAATTCAAAGCAGTCAGTGATTCTCACAATTACAGTATTACAGCAAGTGTTTCTGGCTGCCTGGTGCCAGATAAGCCTAAAAACAACTGCGGCAAAAGAACTTTTGCTTACAGAGATGCTATCGCTTACAAACGGCTGGGTACTGCCATCACGAATTTCCAACTGTGTCCACTTGAAAATCAGTGTATTCACTGAAGTGGTCACCCAGTCTTTTAAAGAAGTTTGAATAAATAAATAAATAAATAAACAAAATGAGCCTATGTTATTGTGTGTTGGTGTGGATGTCCAGTTGTTTTATTATTGACTTTTCAATTGGCTTGTACTCGTCGTAAGTGCATTTGCCCATCGTAATTGTTTTCTGCGGTGAACTCTTGGATTAACTCAATAATTTGATTGGGAATTTTGTCATTGATTGATCTTGTGTGGCATAGAGAGGTCAAGGTTTAAAGCATCTGTGGTTGCATTGTACTTTCAAGCATGCCTCAAGGTCTAAAAGAGCACCAGATAGGATTAGTCAGGGAGCATCCCTTTCAATGTGTGCTTTCCAATTTGATTACAATACGGAATTTTTGGCAGTAGCTCAGTTATTGATCAAATGATGAGGCATTAGTTGTAAAGATAGTCGCAAGGTGGCACTTAGGTCATCTCTGAGTATATTGTGAACCGAATTTAGTTACCTTAAACCGTTTAACTATGAACTATCAAAAAATAAAAAGCAAATCTGTTGTCATTTTGTAAAAATTCGCATTGATTTGTAATTCTTTTTTTGCAGGTATACCAAACCCGAGGAGCCTTACCGACCTATCATTATTGATCCGATGGCAAAACGCCCTCTGACGGAAGAACTGAAAGGTGTCATTGATTTCGTCAACGATGTGAAGGCACTGCTGGGAGGAGAGTAAGTTTGTCGGAGGCTGGCGGGGATCAAGTATTGTGTATATTTTCAATATGGGATACAATATTTCGCTTAATTATGGAAGTTGATTTGTGTCAATTAAAAAAATCTGATACAGCCATTCAGTTTTCAGAAAATAAATACTTTTCTTGAGTTATAATAAATTTGTTTACATTTAACTGACTGCACAGGTTTGTTGATAAGATCCTCATTAACAAAAATTATGCTACAATTGCTCATAAGACCGGAAGGGTACCTTTGTGAACATTCATTTTGTGAGGCTGTAGGCCTGCCTTATGGTCAAATATTCACTATGCCTTCTCATAAAAATGGCAGAAACACACTCAGTAAGTATTTAACAGTGTTGGTTTGTGATCTGCTCTTAGTTCGATACAAAGCATTCAGTTGGTAGATAAAAATAATCGATAGTTCAAACCATTGGTAGGTACATAGCTTTGGTAGATACAAAAAGTGGGTAGATACATATCATTGGTTGATACAAAGTGTTGGTAGATGCATACTGTTGCATTGCGCAAAGCATTAGTAGGTGCAACGAGTTGGTAGGTGCAACGAGTTGGTAGGTGCAACTTGTTGGTAGGTGCAACTTGTTGTTAGGTGCAACTTGTTGGTAGGTGCAACTTGTTTGCAGGTGCAACTTGTTGGTAGGTGCAACTTGTTGGTAGGTGCAACTTGTTGGTAGGTGCAACTTGTTGGTAGGTGCAACTTGTTGGTAGGTGCAACTTGTTGGTAGGTGCAGCTTGTTGGTAGGTGCAAACTGGTGGTACAAACCATTGTTGGATACAAAGCATTGTTAATTAAATCAGTTTTTGGCCACAATAAGATTAAAAATCGGACGATTGCCGCACAAATAAAAAAGTTCATGTTCAATTCAACGTTTCGTCTTTTTATTAGACATCATCTGGATCATATTTACAACAATTTAGGACAACAAGTGCCAACATACAGCTCAGGTAACGTCCATAGAGTGAAGTGAGAGATACATAGAATATAGTCAGTAGGTGGTCATCACCATAGTTGCAGGGTCACTGAGCTCTGCATGTTATTCAAAGAATCAGTGGTAACTCCTTATTAGGTTCTTTGCAGATAATACTATGGTGATGACCAGCTACTGACTATATTCTATGTATCTCTCACTTCACTCTATGGATGTTACCTGAGCTGTATGTTGGCACTTGTTGTCCTAAATTGTTGTAAATAATTATGATCCTGATGATGAAAAGACGAAACGTTGAATTGAACATGAACTTTTTTATTTGTGTGGCGATCGTCCGGTTTTTAAAGCATTGTTAGATACAAAGCATCATTGATTGTGTTATTCGTTTGTTGACTCCTGAATTGTATGATTATTCACTGTGTTATTCATTTGTTGGCGCCTGAATTGTATGATTATTCACTGTGTTATTCATGTGTTGGCGCCTGAATTGTATGATAGTGTTATTCATTTGTTGACTTCTGAATTGTATTGCCATTTGTATTTCAGCACATCAAAGATTTGGAGTATTGCTGAAAGGTTCGACGTTGGTCATTTCTCACTTGATTTTGTTGTGGATCTGTTCAAGAAGAAGAAATTGGTGGACAGAGTGGATGCCTTGAACATTTTGATAAAAAAACTAGAAGACTGTGCGGGTGAGAACATGGCATTTTCGTTACATTGAACTGATGTTGGTCAATTGAAATTAGTGGCGTTGACTTTACATTTGTGCAAACACTGAGGCACACTGTACCTACCTGACATCTGCAAACACTGAGGTCTAGTGTACCTACCTGAACATGTTAAAACACTGATGTCTGGAATACCTTCCTGTGCATGTCCAAACTCTGATGTCTAGTGCACCTACTTTTACATTGTCCAACCACAGGTCTGGTGTACCTAACTTTACATCTGTCCAAACACTGAAGTCTGGTGTACCTACCTTTACATGTGTACCTACCTTTACATGTCCAAACACTGAGGTCTGGTGTACCTACTTTTACATTGTCCAACCACTGGTCTGGTGTACCTAACTTTACATCTGTCCAAACACTGAAGTCTGGTGTACCTACCTTTACATGTGTACCTACCTTTACATGTCCAAACACTGAAGTCTGGTGTACCTGACTTTACATATTGTCCAAACACAGGTCTATTATGTTCTAGTATACCTACCTTTACATGTCAAAACACTGAAGCCTACCTTTACCTGTCCAAATACTGAGGTCTGGTGTACCTACCTTTACCTAGTTAGAAACCAATGCTGCTTGTAGAGAGGTTGTTGGGGAATACAGCTTGATGATTATTGGCAGTGATACTTATCGCTATCATGCTATGAACATTCCCACTAAATAAGATTGGTTCTAACCCCAGTGGTTAAGGTAAACGGTGGGGTATGGAAAATTGAACTAGACCGTATTTATCCACCTTGGCTGAGTCGCGCTCGGCTCACGATCAAAGGGATGCCGCCAAGCTGCTCTAGTCATCGAGTCACGAGCGAGGATAATTGGCTTTTCTCATGCGGATATGATCAGCTGATTACAATCTAGCTAGCAGACTGTACTTTTTATGGAGAGAGTTTTACGTAGTTTTTACTGTAATATTTGAAAAGAGGAGCGAAAACAAATATGAGTACAACTTTGAATTTTTCAAATCGGCCCAGGATAAGAGATTTTGCAACACAGCAACACTCACGATTACTTTCATTCGGCGCGCACTAATACAAAAATATAGGACCCAAGTTATTTAGATTTTGGAACACATGCATTGCAATATTCAAAATACGTTTATTATGAATCTTACAAGCTGTAAAACGACGTTGTTAATTTCATTGTGTTCATTCATTGTCATCCGTCAAATCGGCAATTTCCGAGATGTGATCTGCGGCGTGCGCGTATGTGTACAAAACACGTGATTGTTATGTTCCTGAAGTACGAAAATTAAGAAGGCTTTAACATGCCGTTATTATTGACAGGGACACGATAAAACGAATTTGGATTTTGACTATAGTCTTGATACAGCGATCTGACTGACCACTGCGTCAGTGTCTCCGTTAGACCCAGAAATTTCACACAGCCCGGGTAGTTCATTTCGTCCCCAACATGTAGATCGAGCCTTGGACTATTAATACTCCACGGCAGAGCTAACGACAGTCGGCCTGTGCACACAAAATCTGTGAGTTAACCAGCACTCACCTTGCACGTTACAGCCGTTTAAGTGAAAAACAATCTAGTAAACGCCATTTTCTTGCATAATCCTCCGCCTTTTGTAACAAAAAAGTCTATCGTCGATGACCCGCACACGCACGCTCACTCACTCTCATACACAGACGACCTTCAAAACAAACGTCACGTGACAACAACATGTGTGTTCATCCAGAGATTTTTCTCGTGTTGTGGAGTACGATGTAGCGCACATTTGGACTTAATCGCAATTAATCTGGACTCCACATGAACTTTAAAAATTGTAAAACATCAGGAAGATTTCAGGTAATTTGTTGAGTCGAAACTAATTTTTTATTCAAGAGTACAAGTTTTCCTATTGACGATCGCGATTCAGCGACGCATCAGTCGGCAAGTTTTCGCCCTGTGATGAGCACAATTTTTTGAAAAATTATCGTAATTTAACAACGGAAGTTGATAGCAATGCACCACAATTTCGTAGAAAGGCTATCATAGGCTACAAATACGTCACAGAGCGTAAATTTGATGAATCCTAGCTTCCGATTTTACCCGTTTGGGAAACCGGGTTTCAACTGCCGTAGGCTCACTACAATAAGCATCCCCTCCCTGTGAAATGAATTTTGCTAAGCGTTTGTTTGAGCCAATACAGTATACAGCTTTCCACCAAGGCTAGGTGATGCAAGACATTATTCTTTGTTGCATTATAGTAACTGGTCTTGGCTAATTATCATTTTATGGCGTGGTCATCCATTCAGCCAAAAGTAGTTCCAGAGGTGTCTTATCAGCCAATTATTCACGCGTGCTGACTCACAATAGAAGCCTGATAAGAGTGAAGGTGGACAAATGCGGTGTTCCTACAGTTTCTTGTTTTAGTGGATGTGTTCACGACATGATGGTTTGAAACTGCATGAATTAAGCCATTTACATTTGGTGTTCAGAACCACCCTCAATCAATGCACAGGTTTCCCATGAGTCGTTGACACTGTTACACTGAGTTGTGATTGCTAGCCATTCGTGTTCTGGTATTTTTGCATGTTTTGGAATTTTCTGTGTATTGTTACGTATAGCCATCCTGACATCCATTGTCTGTGTATTGTTACGTATAGCCATCCTGACATCCATTGTCTGTGTATTGTTACGTGTAGCCATCCTGACATCCATTGTCTGTTGATTGTTACGTATAGCCATCCTGACATCCATTGTCTGTTGATTGTTACGTATAGCCATCCTGACATCCATTGTCTGTTGATTGTTACTTATAGCCATCCTGGCATCCATTGTCTGTGTATTGTTACGTATAGCCATCCTGACACCCATTTTCTGAATCAAGCTTGACATTGGTGGATGATTTGCTGCCGAAACATGTCACTACATTTTAGAAATTGTTGTTATATTTATTCAAAGTGTTTGTAGAACACTACATAAGGCATATTATGTGAATGTTTCTTAAGAATCTCACCATCTATTTCTGAGATATGATTTTCCAAATTTCACCATTTTTCTGGGGTCCTGCATATGCTTCACGAGCAATGGTTATGCTGTGAACCGTAGTAATGTTTTTATATTGAAATATTGTATGAATTTCCCATTTTCACTGACTTGTACATCAAACGTTGTACGGGCGAGGTCTAGATATCCCGGCCACTACTTTGCACAATGCTAATTATCTGGATTTTATTTCTGTTTGCGATATTCATTGAAAATGTACTTGATGCAGAACTACAGGTAATCAAGCGCTGCTAGCTGGTACATAAAGTAACAGTCCTGCCAATCAAAGTGTAACGGGGGCGGTATCTACGACCAAGGCGCCCCGATTTTACGAGCCCGGTGCGGACTGAGGGTGATGTTGAAAACTAAAAGTTGGTGAATAATACATAGGTTTATTGTAAGAACATATAACTACAATATTCCACACTTACAACCAATCCAGTTGTTCCATAACTTAGTATCGCAGCGTTGTGATTTATACAGTTCTGATACACGGGCAAGCCAGTCGCTGATTAATAGTTGTGTGTGCAAGAACGGGGCAATTTGGTTATTCAGATCCGAAAGGTGAGATGCAATCAAGCTCGGGAGGAGCCCGAGAATTGCATGGGGCTAAACTGTTGGCAACCAAGTTCGGGAGGAGCCCGAAAGCTGCACAAACAGTTGCAATTTGGTGTCAGTGAAGGTGTAAATGTTTGCTTCTTGAACTCTGCGACTGGACTCTCTCGTGTCTGACAGAGACAAAGCTTAAGTACACAATTTCAACCAATCAGACACGATCTGAAGGGCAAGGCCCTTAGCTCCTAGCTTCTGACCATATTTGGCCATGTCCAAAGGACTCAACATCATAGGAAAATTCCATACGTAATACACAGCTTGACCACTAGAGAGCGCATATATCTTACTTACATAATCATGTCCAGGGCACTCCTGTTACAAAAGTATAAAACTGCATCTTGAAGATGTACCGTACACATTTTCAAGAATTAGTGATTCCACATATATTAAGAATGTAAAAAGTTACCGATTGTCAGTTTGCGTCAGACAGTTCACTATAACAGAGTTTACGTATATCAAACTTTTATTGACTTCAATTCTGTCTTCAGCTGGAGATATAAGCCTCACAAAGATATGGAAATGAGATGTTTGGATTCATTGGATAATGAGTAGTTCCAGGCTGGTATTCAATGTAAATGGCAATTTTATGTCATGTTTCATTCATAGCTTCAAGTATTTAGGAATACATACATCATTTTTACCATGTTGATGATAGAAATTATCAGAAGTTGAAATAATATCAAGAATTAGTACAAGTAGGAGAACAGATTGAAGTAGCAGAGCAAAATTTCCATCTTCATGTTGTTTTGTGTCATGGCTACTACACAGTTAAAATTGAGTAATTTCACAATAATTAACAATAATTCCAATTTTTACGGTTCCATATTGCTGTCATCTCCATATCAATCAAGCTTTTACCATATTGTCTCGCTTTTAGGACCATCGGCTTATATCCAAAATAATACCTTTTTCGTGGCTTTTTTTACCCAAATGTTTCGCATATTGGTGCATGCACCTAAGTTTCATACATAAGCTTTATTAGAACTCAAATCATAAAATATATATGAATGGTCACCTTTTCCTCAGTTAATGAAACTTTCAATATATTACTTGTTTATATTACCTTCTGTCATTGGCTGACAAAGGAACATCTAAACAGGCCAAAATGCAGCTTGAACTGCAGTGCCGAGTCTAAAATCCTAATATGCTTTTCATAGTTTATCACGTAATAAAATTCTTTCTTGTCTTGTACATTAACTAGAAATAAAATGGATTGATTGTGAACAAAGTTACCGCGACCTGTACATAAAGGTCAAGTCTTGTATTCTCAACAAACAGCATTTTTGTTACAGACACATTCACCGTGATCCACCCTACGATGTGGTCGCCAAGCACCATTAACAGGAAGTTACGAGATTATGGCGAGGATGGTTATGGCTACAGGGTGGCGCTGATAAACAAGCTCTACCAGGCGGTATACAAAAGTAGGTCCAGTTTATACAACTCAGAGCTGTTATTGCATAGCAGTTGTGAATTGTTATGCTTAGAACACCTTAAAGGTGTACACTTAAGGTTATCTATGGCAATGCTCCACTTATTTTACACACTGATCTCATTTTGTGCAAAGCTACTTGGTGGGAATTTCATGTCTAAACTAATTAGCCTCTTGCTCTTCAGAAAATACCAAGATAAGTCTGTTTTATTAATCTTTGCAATACATGCCAAGATAAAGCTCTGTTATTTATCCTCGTAATACCTACCAAGATAATTTTATTAATCTTTCTTAACTGTTAATAAAGTCTGAATATAGTCATATTCATCACTTAATTCATCCATTATAAATTCATATATTTTATTCTGCTGTAAACATGAGGTGAATAATCAAAGGATGACCTAGATGACATGAGGTAATTAAGAGGTGGCCTAGATGACTTGCAGTAATTAATAGGTGACCTAATGACATGAGGTGATTAAGGAGTGACCTATATGTACTGAGTTAATTAAGGGTGACCTAGATGAGTGATATGTGCAAACGTGTTGTTCACCAATGACGGGATATAGCTCTTTTATATTGGATTAGGATACCATAACTTTGAAATTACTGTTAATTGGATTTTATTGGCAACATGGCATGTATTTCCTTAATTTCACATACTGATGCTTTGTAGCTTTTAGGCCGTATATTCAATATAATTGGCACACGGGGAATATGAGAAAAATATAATTATTAGTGGTGCATTAAGGAAGGCCAGACATTTTCAACAAGTGTATGTGTGTGTGTATGTTTAGTCTATTGGATATATCAAATAGGTAAAACTATATTTTCTGAAAGTTGCAATCTTGTTGAATTACGTTTTGGACATTTTCTAGTGTCCTACATAACATTAAGTGACTTAGGCTGGGACTTGTTTCATGAAAACTGACTTTAGTTAGCTAAGACAAATCTTTAAGATAAAACTTAAGCCAAAATCATAAGTCAAACTCAAGATCACTTTACTGGAATGTTCTTAAGAAAAACATAAGTTATATCTTCAAATTAAGTTAAATTTGGCGTAACTTACAGGATGTGGAATTTGAGACAAATCTTACACTTAATAATGCAGAAAATTAAATCAATTACTGGACTTACAGATTGAAAACGTTTTTTGCGTCCTCATCTCGAGGACTTCGGCAGGCCACTGAGGTGTCACGTGATTCATCATGTGATCGACAGCACAGTTTGCGTGGGATACTCTTTAGCGTCCTATCCCAAGTTCTTGATTACAGAAACGTCAGGCCCCCTTGTCTGTTTAAACTGGGATTCTCCACTCATTCAGATATTGCTTCCTTAACTCCTCTCTTGAACCAATTCTCTTCCCTATCCAGAATTGTGACATCGTCCATGGAGAAAGAGTGGTCCATACCAGCTATGTGACTGAAAACCAACCAATCATTGCAGTCTCCGTAACTGGGTCTGTGATGTTGACTGATCCGACTTGCACGGCTTGTTTGGTTTCCTCAACATATGCTTCTTTACACCGAGCATGAAATACGACACACAACATTTGATTTTTTCTCTTTCGTGGTATTGTCTTTCTCATTCATTAGCCGACTCCTTGTGGTGTTGATGGGTTTGTGTGGTGTTGATGGGTTTGTGTGGTGTTGATGGGTTTGTGTGGTGTTGATGGGTTTGTGTGGTGTTGATGGGTTTGTGTGGTGTTGATGGGTTTGTGTGGTGTTGATGGGTTTGTGTGGTGTTGATGGGTTTGAACGAAACAGGAATATTGTGGCCCCTCATATGAGTTCCCTGGCACAAACGTACTCAACCCGTAAGTCCAGTAATTGATTTAATTTTCTGCATGTTATTTACTCAACTGGATGACTGAAGCATTTATCGTCTTATCTTACACCTAACTTAGACTTTAAGTTGGTTTCTTGGAACAGGTTCCTGAGCTAGCCTATTTAATATTTATCATGCTTAAAAGCATTACAGTTTAATGTATGCTGAATCCTCATTCGACCTGCCCAGTATCACTGCAACAAGGAGGGCCTGGTTCAACGTCAGATGCAGATGTAAATACTGCCCAAGCATAATACCATTGCTCCTATGTGTAGCAACCAACATAGACATCAACGCAGACATCAACATAGACATCAACATAGACATCAACATAGACATCAACATAGACATCAACATAGACATCAACATAGACATCAACATAGACATCAACATAGACATCAACATAGACATCAACATAGACATCAACATAGACATCAACATAGACATCAACACCACTTTTAGTTGAGAGTTTTTTATGTGGAGCAAACAAAATTATCTTTTCTGTGCCTGTTTGTGCCTTTGTTGTATTATGTTGTGCTACAAGTTTCACATGTTCGTGTGCAATATTTGTGTTAATCTGCTGTTTTTGTCCAGTTGATGCTTATTTATTCTTAAATCGGCATTAAACCCATATTTTCCATAAAAACACAATTTTGGATTTAGGCTATTGACGATTATGAAATTTGTCTTAAACTGTTCCATAGACAAGACGTGTCATTTTTGGGTTTTAGGAAAGGACTGACAGTTAAACCTAGCTAGCTCACAATGGTGTCACTTGAAATTTCATGTTCTTTACTTGGTCTGTGGAAATAATGAACGACCAGTTTGTCCAAACCTGAAATTGTAAATGGTCCGACCAATTGTATAATCATATCGTAAGCGACCCAAATCAAAAACTTTTGGAAAGCATTTGTTTGATGCTGCTTATTAGTTGAACACATCATGTAACAAACTGTGATCTGTCAGTTGCATTATGAAAATGTTTTATTTTGTTTACTTGTGGCTTTCTGTATTAAAAGTGTTTTGCATATACTACTAAGTCACACGCGCTTAGTTCGGGATATAGGCTCACCCTTCACAAACATATAGGCTCACCCTTCACAAACATATAGGCTCACCCTTCACAAACATATAGGCTCACCCTTCACAGACGTATAGGCTCACCCTTCACAAACTTAAAGGCTTTACATTATGTTTTTATCTGGACTTGTGCATATATGGTACCTTTTGATTTCTAGACATTTAACTTTTTGCTCGATATTTATCTGGAATGGTATGCAATCTTTCACAATACAAGTGGAGGCAAGTCTATTTCCATTTCTAGTGTGTCCTCATTTCTTGGGCGGAATCATGACTGGTCTTGACGTTTACTGTGAGCCTCACTATGACTGCTTGGGTCTGACGTGTGCCGTGCCTATCAAGTACATGTGTCTCCAACATTGGGTGCAACTAGACACCCGTGTTGACATCTGTGGGCCAAAGTTGATCTTCAAAGTTGGAGTAGGAGCGAATCAGACAACTATGAAAATGAAATTATCCGGTGAGTGTAAAACATACAGTAAAAATTCAACGGTTTGAGACGGTGAAATATTGGAAGAGTTATGAGAAAGACGAATTTTGCAGTGGCATCTCTTTTTGATGATTTTACTTCAGACCTTGTTGATACCAACTACAGTGTCCATTATTTGAGAAATATTGTGAATGCCAAAATTACCCACTTCCCAAACTTCATAATCAAGTAAATTCTATTTGGGTTTGAATTTCAGCATTCCATATTTGGAGTCTGTCCCATACTGTAAAACATTTAGCTGAGTGTCTGTCCGCTGGCGTCTGGTGTCTGTTGCTCTTTCTGCAAAACCCTTCCGTGAATATTCATGAGATTTTGCTCGAATGTCCCCTTCATGAATGAGATGTCATAGGCGAACTTTTGGACAGATTTTAGCGGTGTGTACCCTAGTGGCAATTTTAGTGTTTTACGTGTACCTCTCTATTTTCAAAGGCCCACAACAAATTTTTATAAAATTTGGTTATAAGGCATCTATTTGACTTGAAGTCATACTATCCCATCATTTTTGGATGGTTTTGAGGTATTTTGTGCCAACTAATGGTCATTTTTGGGTCTATTTTTGGCGCCCTCTATCAACCAAACTGCTCTTAAGGATGATTAATATGAAAATTGGCGTATATGCTTCTACTGTGAAGAGGACAGTTGACGATCATTACTGTGGTGCTTGACCTAGCGGCAGTTTTATTTGCGTATATGGCTATGTCTCCAAACCCCTCTGAAGGATCATTATTTGATTTCGCAAGTGTATTGATATAAAGTTGAGAATGGACAACGACGATATTTGGATGGATCTGACGAATGTTGTGCCCTCTATGGGCAATTTTATTATTTTTGTTGTTCTGTGTTTCTTCGAAACTCCTTGGCAGATTTCCTCTACCACTGTGTTTCCTAATGGTAATTTATTTTTTACATTTGGCTTTCTGACAATTTATTTTTTTTACATATTATTTATGCCTTTGTAGCACCTCCTAGTGGCAGGTTTTGTGTCTATGTCTGAATCTACCAAACCCTATGCAGGATCTTTATTAAATTTGACAAGTGCATTTAATTTTATGGATTTGAAAAAACAGACAATGACTACGTACATTTGGATATATCCGACTGCCGCTGTGTCCAGTTTTATTTTTTTCATTGTCCTCTGTGTCTTTGGTGCTCCTTGGCTGTAACCCCTAATGGCAGTTCCTTGGTGTTTTTTTAAAAAATTTGGTAAATGGTTTTACTGTACGGTATTGGGGTGCCTTTAGGCCCATGGGCTTATATCCAATATGATGCCTTTAGGCCCATGGGCTTATATCCAACATGATGCCTTTTTGCAGCTTCTATTATCTAAGCCTTTCCAATATTGTCTCATGTACCTAAGTTTTGCTAGTAATCGCAGTTCCACACAGACGTTTCATAGGCCTAATTCATCACAACGCTTAATCGTTGTGAGAGACCGTCCAGAGTTGGTATATGGTGCAACTCGGGACGGTCTGGGGTCTACAGGAAACCACAGTTCAACTGTGAGTGTACACCAATGTGATAAACGAGAGTAGTTCTACTTGCTGTGTTAGCTGCTGATATGCTTATCTCCTTTATGACACACAATGTGTAACTGGGCAAAGCGTTTTCAAAATAATGTGGATAAATCAGTGGCGTGTGAGACCCCTGAGGTCCCTGTCAAGTCCTCACGGCAATTTTACGTTATGTGGCAGTATGATATTACCGAAATTACCGCTAGGTGTTGGAAATGGCCGAGTCATCTGACCCTGAGTACTAGACGGTGTATAATACAATTTGCACACAAAGTTACCCTTTTGTGATAGGCCAGTTACAGTTGCTTTGTAAAGGACTGGCCAAGTAATAAATATACTTAGGATTTGGAAATCATGTCAAGCTGTTTTATATGCACTGCCATTTTATTGCAGAGAAAATCAAGGTGATCAATGTAGATGTGAGCTCCACATTTGACACCATGATCGCCAGGTTCTATTTCGATGTGACGGCCAACAGAACACACATCTTTCTGATTGCCAAGACACTGCTCTGTTCTTCCTTCCTGACCACGTGTATCCCCGACTCACACATATTCGGCAACATCACATTCCAGATTCCATCATTTTCTAGGTTCATGTGCGGCATCGAAAATGGTACGTTGTTGCTCATTATAGTAATGCATTGCCCTCAAAGTGCGCTATCATCAGTTTGTGTTAAAAAAGCCTAGTACCATTTAAATACCAGAAATAGGCAAAATGCTTGCTTTGTGTTGGATGTGGTGTATTAGGGTTTGTCTGCTCAAGGAATTTTCTGGGAATTTTCATTAAAAACACAGTGGCTCATACTTTCTCAACAAATATGTCAGGAACCACCAGTGCCAATCTACTACATTATCATGAATGCTAATTTGAGTTCTTTCTGCAATAACAGCAGCCATGACTTCAATAGTAGCTGGCTCTTTGAAACTTGATTGATAATTGACCTGTGTACCAGTGTTTGTGAGTGATGCCAGACAAGTGCTGGGATTGATATCTAGATTTGAAAAATGCTGTCCTTGAGTTGAAGTCAAGTAGGAGATGTGTGTAATATTGTTGTGAAGACTCATGGCTTGGTTTCGTGAATATTTAGAAACTACTCGTTTGTAATATCTAATATTGAAAAATGTGGTGAGTCATGCTGTCGAAGTGGTCACGTATTGTATTGGGTTATTTTGGTTCTTTCAGTTGGTGAATCGGATGATACTCTCAGCGCCCGGGGCTTTCAATCGTTATCGTTGAACGACTTGTCGACGGAACTAATTATGTGTGGACAGAAAAGTAATGAAATTATGCAACTGATGAACGAAATTAGAGACGCCATGGCTTCCAATGTAAGACATTCAGTGTCTGCCATAGTTGTTGTACAAGCTCATCAAACCACAGAGAGCATTACATAGACTTAGTTTGTTGTTAGAAAGTGCAGAATCACGCGAATGAAAAGTGAGTGCAAGCCTACTAGCAGGATTGTGTGATGGGTCAGCAAGGTTGGTGTGTTGAATTGTGGGATTGAATCCACTGTTTCCGTTCCATAGGAATGATTTTTCACTTCAACTGCAAGCTGATGTCTTGATGGAACTCATCCTGTGTAAAAGGCTTAGTGCCTGTTGTCCAAACAACATTCAACAAATGCCGTGATGAAGATTTTTGTATCTATCTCCAAAAATCTTCAAACGGATAAAAACGGTTGGCTTTCAGAGCAACTGCTGATACCTTTGTGTGGCCTGACCTGCTTACTTTCACCGCATTGTGTAACAACACATTAGGCTTGTTGGTCAAGTCTAATTGATCGTTATTCTAGATCAGAAGGTGATGTTGTACATTTCATGGCTCTAACAGACAGTCCAGGGGAATGGCACCTAACGCCTCTCCCCAATTGGAAACTAGAACATCAACGATGATGATGTACAGGAAGGTGACGTATTAAATATTACGTTCACTCTTGGGTAGGCTAACAGCTGATCCGAACAAAGGTGGTATTGTGTACGGCTGAGGAACTTATTTTGCGCACATTATATGTTCAGTTATATTTTTAATGTAAAGAATTAAAGACAACAAAAAATGGTTTTAAGTCGACTTGACGTTTCGGTGTCATTTATTCAAACACCATCATCAGAAGAGAGAATGCAGTGGCCAGGCCACCCAATCTCAATAGGCAACTGGCTCACCACAGGTTGTCATTGTTGGTCTAGTTCATTGTCACTCCCAGTAACTGACTGTGTCTGTGCTTCATTACTTGTTGCTGGGCCTAGCTAGGTGGTCACTGCATTCTCTCTTTAATATATGCTGCTACTTGCTGTCATGGAAATGTAAAGAATTCAGCACATACAAAAGTGAAACGGAATGCTACTTCCAAAATAATAAATATTAGAACATGATATTAACCACAGCTGTTGACCAACGCAGTGACACCTGCCAATTACTCCGATTGCATCGTAGTTATCATATAGCCCCGTAATTAGGTGCATGCACCTATATGCGGATCACTGCATTTTTTCGCTAGATTTTTTACTCAAATGTCCTGCATATAGGCGCATGCCTCTGAGTTCTGCAATTAGTTGCAGGCGGTGCTCCAGTTATAGGCACGCCTTGAATGATTTTAAATAATACACTGCAATTAGTTGCAGGCGGTGCTCCAGTTATAGGCACGCCTTGAATGATTTTAAATAATACACTGCAATTAGTTGCAGGCGGTGCTCCAGTTATAGGCACGCCTTGAATGATTTTAAATAATACACTGCAATTAGTTGCAGGCGGTGCTCCAGTTATAGGCACGCCTTGAATGATTTTAAATAATACACTGCATTGTATTTCACGTAGTGTGTGGCGCTAGTGACACTCTGGGCAAGTACAGGAACAATAAATGAAAAATAATACAAAGTCAGTTTTAAAACTCATTACAAGCTTTATTTTCAAGAACAACATACATGTAAAATATAACACTTGGTTTATCTCCTCATCTGAAAAATTTTCTGCTACGTTTTAATTGCAATCGAGTCTTGATTGCTCAGTCTGACTGTCTACTACCGTAGCATTGGCTTTCATGTCTAATCCAAATCTACTGTGTCTAATGACTCGCCGTCTGCGAAGATGAAGTGATCGATGTGGATTCATTGTCTGAACAAGCAATAGGTTCTTCGGCAATATGTCATTGTAAAGAACTTGCACTATAATCCACATGCAAACTTGGAGTGTGTTTTAAAACATCGAAGGTGCGCCTGTATATGGAGCAACATAATCAACACAAGTTCTACTCAAATGTCCCTCAAATAGTTGCATGAGCCTAATTTCCGCAATAAGGTGTGGTCTCGCATCTAGGCACGTGCGCCTGATTGCTGGGCTATACCGTAGGTGTTCCCATTGTATGCTTTGCTCTGAAGTCTACCTCTTTACTATGCATTTAACTCGCACTGTTAACTCCAACCTTATTTAGTGACCTTCATTCTAACTCAAACTTTATTTAGTGACCTTCATTCTAACTCAAACCTTATTTAGTGACCTTCATTCTAACTAATACATCAAACAAATGAGCTATGTCAACTATAACTGCCGTACTCATGGCCACAACTACATGACTACAACATTCAGGAATTGATCTAATACAACCTTTCTATTGAGAGTCCAAACTAACCACTGAAGTACATTAGGCTATACATGGGTGTTAAAAATGCAAGTCAGTTATAATCTTTTAATACCCAGTTGTTGTCCCAGCTTATTCATTACTTTTATGCAAATTTAGGTTTCTTGTGAAGAAATTATTTTGGAAAGGAATATTTAAAATAATTTCCTTGGAAAATGGATTTAAATTCTTTTTGTAGATGGACATGGTTGAATACCTCGTAACTGCCGTGTTTGGAACGGCAGGGGAATTTCCTGGTGGCTCGGAGTTTTGTCTGTCTGGCAAGGTACCTGTGCCCACTAAGGATATTACATTCTTTGAATTACAATGGAGATTCATGGCAGGCCCTGTTCCAATCAAAGTTGGTAAGTCTCATCGTGTTTGGCTCAAATGGGTTTAGCTAAATGTTGCAAGGGTAAAGCAACATTGTTGTGTATTGACAATACTAGTTGTGGTTCTCCTTAGAATATTATTAGTCACGTGGTATTTATGCCCACAGGTCACGTGCTCGTCCCAGTCGTGTATTAGTTCTCCAAGTGAATAGACGTAATATATTTTACTGGTTCTACGAACACAACAAACATAGGGTACTGTTTTTATGTTACCTTATATAAAATAAAGTCCTTGGTTACCATAGAAATGGATTTTCCCTGTTGTCACATGAGTGGAGCAGAACAAAGTGATTTAAGTAAATAAACGGTCATAATCTTGGTTCTGTGTGTACTTCTGTTAAGCAAACACATACCAGCTCCGAAGACTATGTCAAGTTCAATAAAGAGTAGGTTATTAGGAGTGCTGAATGGAAGCAAATTTAGAACCAAGAAGTGGACCTTTGTTGGACCATTCACTAATTTTATATTATTCCATGGATATTAAAAACATGCCTGAGATGTACTCATTATCGTCTCAAGGACAGAGGAACATTACTGTCCCAATTGGCCGAGTGTCCGCGACACACTCCCACTGATAGTGACCTGAGCACACAAACTGTTTACACCCCGCCGTGTGACTCCCTCGCCTCAAACCTGGCACCTTCTAACCAGCTCCAATACTTTAGACAAGTCCACTATGAACTTATCAAAGTTTGGCTCACCGATCTGTTCATTGAACGATGAACTGTCCTCTTCACTGGGTTTTGAACGGGGCCTGTATTCACTCCCACTACTCAACATCGCAGCAGGCTTTGGGCCATAATGAGTACATTCCGGTATGCAGCAACAGTGTGGCGTGTTGACTGACTCGTAAACAAAAGCAAACGACGACTCAACTTATTACAACCGAGGTACATGAATGACTGACTCGACAACGCTCATGTAGTGAGACTATGGGAAAAGAAATTGACGCAAAATCCTTGCCTCCCAAAACGTCACTTCCGGAGTAGTGAACTAATAATTAATCAAATTACGAAAAGCTGTAGTTAAGTGGAAAATATCTCTTGGGTAATCATAGAAATTTACTTTTGCTAAAAATGACATGAAAAAGGTTGCCTTCGCCTTTAAAGCTACATTGGAAGCCTCTATATAACTGCCTGGGTTGACTTTGCAACCATTTGTATAATGAGCAGGATCTGAGGAAAACCAGATGAGTGAGATTTTGTTGATTGTTTCATTTTCTGTTCGTTGCGTTTTGTGGCACTTGCATGGAGCGTTGTAAGTTCTTTTCTATACATTGATGTCTTTTACTCTTCCATGTTAACCAGAAAGCAGGGAAGTGTTTCTTGTTGTGGTCGTAAGATTACTGGTATGAACCGCCTTCTGTTTTTAAAAAAACAAACTTTTCATAAGAAAACTGGTCTGTATTGAGACTAGAAGGGATATCTGTGAAGAGATGTTTATGCACCCATGGTAGTATATTGTGGTCAGTTTGTCCAGGTCAGGGCATCCATTTGTTAGGTTGTTGGGTTGTCCCGGTGTCTGCTTGATATCTCAAAAACCCCAGGTCGGATTTTGATGAAATTTGGCTCAAGGGTGTAGGGCATTGTTAGAATGGTAGGTGGTTAACTTTTCAATCTGCCCCACTCCCTTGGGTCAGGGGGCATGGCTTAGTCTGTATTTTTGGGAGAAGTCATCTGGATGATATCTAGAGAAGGGATTGAAACTTGACACAAAGTTGTGTGACACCAATGTGTTGGCACCAATAATTATTGTGGGTGGATTCAATTACTGTAGCACCTCCTAGTGGCCATTTTGTTATTGACTAGGGATTTTCAAATGTTGTTTTGGGGAACATCATTTCTGGATGATATCTAAAGAACTGATTGACGGATTTCTTTGAAGCTTGACACAGTGGTATATGATGAAATTGCGTCAGCAACATTTGATTTTTGACCATATTCAACAGCTGCAGTGGTTCCTAGTGGGCATTTCGTTCTTGCCAAGGGCTTTTCAAGTGTTATTTGAGGGAAGTGTTATTTGAGGGAAGTGTTATTTGAGGGAAGTGTTATTTGAGGGAAGTGTTATTTGAGGGAAGTGTTATTTGATGGAAGTGTTTCCGAATGATATCTAACGAACCAGTGGACGGATGTTATTGACACTTAACACATTAGATGTACAGTGAGATTGGGCCAGCATCATTTGATTTTCAGATTCGACAACTGCAGTGCCTACTAGTGGCCATTTTGTATGGGAGCATTTTCAGATATGTAGAGAACCAAGTTAAGAATTGCAATGAAAGTTAGCACAGAGCTTTATAATGGCAACGCGGGGCACCTTTATATTTTTAAGCAGATCCTACCATCTTTACATAGTGTTATATGATGACCATGTGTAGGCACAATAATGTTTTTGACAATGGGCTTTTTCAAGTATCGTTTAGAGGAAGAGCATTAACGAATTATATCTAGAGAACTGATTAACGGATTTAAGTGAAACTTGACTCAAAGGTATAGGATGACAACGCACCAGCTGCACTTGGTTTTCGGGCTGATTGGACTACTGCAGCACCTTATAATGATCCTTAGAAATAGATCATTTGCGATGCGGCGATTCCCATGTCAACCTCCCATCC
>NMRA01000229.1:595113-646270 GCA_002633005.1 Phoronis australis | reverse complement strand
CCAGATTTCTTCACTGAATAACAGACATCAACTTGTTGCATCCCATTCCCAACCATGGTTTTGTATGATCTCACTATTCTCGCAACAAGCTTCAGCCTACTGGCACTTCCCAAGTTTGCTTGCATTTAATGCGAGGATTCATCGCTGATCCAGTGGGTTATGTTCAAGTGGACTAGCTAGCTGACTAGTCAGTGGTGGATTTAGAGGGGGGCTATGGCCTCCCTAAAATTCTCACAGTTCCCATTTTGCAGTTCGGGGGTGCAAATGTTTGGTGAACTAAATCCTGGCCAATAGTCTGCCCTGTTCCCCCAACTCAAAATCATGGATCTGCCCCAGGGGCGAATCCAGTATTTTGAGTTAGGGGGGCCAGGGCACAGGAATAACCAGAATTTTGCGACATGCGCGAGTCCAGCCTGATGTAGGAATGCGGGGGTGTCGAATTTTTGGGTTTGTGGATCTTATTACTAAAAAAACATAAACGGTATACAGGGTTTGTTCAAGGTGCATGTGCTAATCAGCAATTTGCACCCTGAACTGCCAAATGGTATCTGGGAGAATTTTAGGGGGGCCATGGTCCTCTTGCCCCCCCCCTTAAATCCTCCAATGTGCCCCTGCTAGTACAATATACAAGTAGAGTGTGTATATAGAGTCCCTGGTAGACGATGGTTTTCTTATGGCAATGAAAAACCACGAATAGTTTTGCAATTCAAGTCCAAAGTCTGAAAACTGCCAGCAGGTAGAAATTGAACTCACGACCATCGAGTGACAAACAGGGTCTATCCAACCACAATAACATTACACTCCATTGATAGGGCTAGGGCTTCGAATAGTTTTGCAATTCAAGTCCTAAGTCTGGAAACTGCCAGCAGGTAGAAATTCAACTCACGACCATCGAGTGACAAACAGGGTCTATCCAACCACAATAACATTACACTCTATTGATAGGGCTAGGGCTATCCTTGGTACAAATCTGTATACTAAATATACTACCCTGACTGTGTGAATTTCGGGCTCTATTGAAGAAAAACACAGTGGTACCCAGCTGTTGATACCGCTAGCTGGCTGGGTACCACTGCAGACTCCCTCGACTCGATCACAACGATTACTATCAAATTGAGTACGTAATTTTCCCACAGGTAATGGTTTCATCTAATTCTAAGAGTAATAGTTAGACTGTTCAGCTCATACAGGGAGCAATATCGTCATCAAAATGTTCAAGAAACGAACAAATTACCTGGTTAAGGCGAACTTCTCTTCTTCGGAGCAGTACCGGAAACAGCTGATTAGTTGCCGAAAGGTCAAACCGCACAGCATTATGGGCAACATTCGTTTGTTTTGATCACGCTGATTTTAAGAAAATAAAAAATAAAAGAAAAAATATGTACAGGCAGCAGATCGACCCCATACTTACGAAAAGTTCTAATTAAGTGTCAGAGAGTATGTTTCAATGGTTTTATGAAGATTCACGATGTTTTTAAAACGTCTACAAACGGATCATATGACTTTAAGAGGCTGGAAGTCAAAGAAGAAAAAACGCACCTTTAAGGTGACTGGGAAGGAGACCTTATTTTGCGCAATAGATGACGCTGTCAACTGTACTCACACGATATGGTTTTCCGCCACTGCAAAGAATTTTTCATTATGGTATAACTGCAACGATAAAACGACCTCCGTTTTAAATGTCAAAATTTTCACCCACCATCTCATATGGACCTAAATGTTTTAAAATCGATGGGGATAAATTCGACAAATTTGTTGCTTAATTGACAAACAATTGAATAAAATTTCTGCAAACCATGTCGAGGTTCTGGGACAGGAATCTCTGCACTAGAAACTCGACGCGAAAATTGACCAATGGCATGTTACAACTCGAGTAAACTTGCAAGCGTCCACTCGAATCTTGCAGCGGGATTGGTTTCGAGGTTGATTGTGGAACGAATCTGAGATCGAAGATTGGACGCTGGGGTCACGTGTTAAAGCACCGACTTTCTTGCGGGTATTTGCACTTCCAAAGCAACGCCATTTCGTTTTTTTTTTCTTTATTTAAATTAAACTTGGTTACAGTAAAACGCCTGAATTTCCTCTGACCACTTTGCGACCTTAGAGTCTGAAACTTACTCGCCGTGACAAGCAACTTTCAAAACAGTTCTTGTCTAAAGCAATAACGACCCGTCAAGTATTCTCAAGTTCTTTCGAAAGCATTTCATATCTCTGTAAGGAACAAGATGTAACCGATTTTGAATAGCAAGTGGTCTAAATCCGAGGCGCCCTGGTAGGTTTTGGGCAGAAAGTCTTGCTGGCATTCAACTTATCTATTGTGGACATAGCGTGTACTTAATTTTCTCCTGATTCTATTAGAAACGTCAGTAACGGTGCCTCTGATTTAAGTGTGTATAAACAGCGTTCTGGCAAAGAAACCAACTATTTGTTTAGACCACTTGCGGCTATAAAACTTGTGTCAACTTGCTCCTGACTCATTTAGATACGGTTCATGGGCAAGAGGGGCAAGAAATGACAGTTAGTTAGTGGTTGAGGCTAGGTTCGGCTCATAAAATGATCCACAGTGACAGCCGGGTCAACTTAGCCTGGTACATAGCAATGACTATCTGCCAGTTCTTTCTAAATCCGACAAATCATCTCTAATTGGAGAAAGCATTTGAGACCGTTTCATGAGTGTACATGTAAGTGGTCTTAATCAAAAGTTTAGTTTTTGTCACGAAATGCAGGTTTACTTAGCGAAACTAGAATATCGCTGTATACATGTATACCCACAATGCCGCAATATCCGCCAATTTTGTAGCCTCGTTTTCGCTCCATGAAGTTCCGCACGTTCTTTGTTGTCGTTGTATTCTTTAGTTTTTGCCGACTGCATTGCTCTATTCGCAGTTCAACTGCTTAAGAAGTATTACTGCTGTAGCGTGGGTAGCAACTCCGACGGGAGACCGTTGGATGGAATATACGTAGACGGGTGATCCTCGCCACCCTGACTACAATCAAAGACAAGAAAATGCATAGCGAGTGGATCAAGCAAGTTTGTCGGGTTGCTTTTGAACCCAACAGAGTCCCCTATCAATAGAAGCGTGCAGAGATTCGGTGATGCCCGAAGCGATTATTTTATTGGATGTCCCTCTTTCTACTCAGTTCATGGACCCTAATACTAAGAAAAACAAAAAAGATGAAACATAAAATCGAAACTAGTTAATTTAACTACAAATCAGTCACAATTTCAAAAGGTTTACTCATAGTGATTGCATGCACCCCTATGTAGATGCCCTGAGGCGTCGCACCGTCGCACTCTCCCCTTTATGTACGCTACTACCTATTCTGCTATTTTAAACGGTTGAAATTGGTAATAAATACACGTCAACAGTTGTTGACAAGACCTATGAAAATATCTGACATTCCAAAAACCAGATCAATGAAAACGACACGATTTCTTACCTCCGAGACAAAGGAGAGTACTATAGCTGTCTCGCTGGCGTGCCACTAGGTGGTAGCCAGCACGCATCAATTCATTTTCATCGGGAAATTTTTTTCACCGGTGTTCCTTATTGGCTGGTCGGATTCTCAACAGGCAGCGCTTTACGCAACCAAACTGGCATGACTGATGGAGCAAGAGTAAATGTGGTCTGTTGTAAAGACAAATCGGTGCTTAAAATTTATGTTCAGGAAATGTGAATCCCATAAATTGTGGTTGTGCCTTTTCGAAGTGCATCTTTCTACTGTCGATGACTTTTGTTTACGATACTATCCTGTATTCACACAGCATGAATAACACACAGGTTAAATCGGCCAGATATGCCCATGCATGTGTTTCAAGCACGTACGCGGCTATTAAACATTACTGCAAAAACGAAATAGTTGCTGATGCAGCACTTGCATCAAAAGTCAAAAAATCGTTCATAGTCCGCCATTTTTTCACGTTGTTGTAAAGCTAACCAATGACTGCCGAGGTTACATCAACCAATGTTAAAGCGCGTGCTGCTGCGTGATACCTGCGTGCTGGCTTGGTACGTAGGGAACCAATGACAATAGCTGTGTAATACGACGGGTCGGCCACGTCTACGTCAGAGAGTAGGCCGTGCCAAATATACACCTTTGTAAAGTACACTGTCGATTAATTAAACCAGAATGTGAAATATGATGGCACTTTGCTTGATTGATTGATTGTTGTTTACACGGAACGAATCTTGGGGCAAAAGTTTATTTTAGCAAGATTAAGTAATCTATTTCGTGAACGAAACTGGGGAAAGTTCACAGTTCAGCCACACGGATTTCATCCCAAGTGTAAACCCTTTCCTTGTACCTGCGTGTTCATTGAACTTGAGTAATTCGGGGAAATTTCCGGTGGGTATCTTTTCCATTTAATCTTTCGATGCTTTAACAATAGCAATAACTCCTTCTTTTTATCATCTATTGGAAGAAACCTGTTTTCTCATCTTAGAGCACGTTCCGTCAAACAACCGAGTTTTTGATTTAGACCGATTTCTTGCACTAAAATTGGTTTCAACTTGCTCCTTTGTCGGATGACAAGTGATTTTAGGTTTTTCAAAAACTGACAGTTGAGTACACCTTGAGACTGTGCTCGACGCTTAAAGATATTTTTTCTTTTTACATTCACCAAAGTGGAACACAGGATGAGTTTCGTCAGTCGAAAGATGTCGCTAGAATATTAGGATTTCGTAACTTTCAGCCCCATTTGTGTATACCACGTTCTACTGTTTTTGTGTGTTTGTTTAATTTTAAAGTGAGCTTGCTTTCGGCCGAAGCGTCATTTGTATAGCGGCATTAGTACAGTGAATACCCATAATGCACGAGTCAGCTGTCACTCATTACGGCGGCCATTTTAAGTGATGGTGCACTACCAAAAATAGAAATGAACCTAAAATTTCATATTAAATACAGTCAAGTTTGAAAATATTTAGAGTTGCAATGATTGACTATTATTTGGGATTAAATTTCGACTGAACTAACGTTGCGTTGAAATCCGTTATATGAAGTGTTGAACGAAAATGAAGGGGAAAGATAATCTTTAAAGTAACTCGCAGAGCCTGGTAAGTCCTTTCGAAATCTTGAAATGACATTTAATTTGATTAAGAAAAAACGTGTGATCAATTTTTATCAGAGAGATATGTAAATCAAAAGTTGTTTTTGCGATGGTTTATTGCCTCCTTAAGAGCAAGCGTTTAATTCCCAAGGAGCTCACTGGATAAAAGGTCGTTGAAAATGCATATCAGTTCAAAGTTTACAGTGCAATCACAAGTTACTGTGGCCAGTTTGGAGCCCAGACTACAAATTACGACCCCTCCCAATCGAGGGGACAGACATTAACAGTTAACATTGTCACACAAGTTTTATTACACATTCTACCCGGCGGACAGAAGTCAAAACTATTCAAGTAGCGAATTGCTCAAGTCTAGACCAACGATAACGTGAGTATATCTTGCGAAAGAATTTATGACAGCTCGATACGTAAACCAGTCATGCTTTATTGTGTACTGAGAGCATGCCAAAGAATCTGTCGCCTCCCATAGTCCAGGTTTTTGTTGAGCCGAACAACCAATCCTGTCTTTCAGCCAAAACATTCAATACAGATCATAGCCGACAAATGTTCTCAGAAAAGAAAACAACAGGATAGCGTCCTCTGTAATTGTCAACCCACTCGACAGTTCCTGTTTTTTATACACGGTCGGGGAACTCGATCAACCTTTTCCGACACAGGAATGATGCACATGCGCAGAGTGTGTTGTTTATACAATGGCGGCAATTGTCGTCTGCTCACTCGGTTACTCCTCAAGTTGACACGGCGACCTCGGTAATGCATACAGCAACACACCAGACCAATTATCCGTTGTTACTTTGAAATATGCACTGCTGAAGCACTCTGGCGTGAAATTGGACCTGAACCGACTGCCCAAGACAAGGAACTACGGGAGCTGGACAAAAATGATAGAACTGCTGCGAAGACCTCTTTGTCGTGAAAACACACTGTAACTGTGCAAGGGAGAAAAACAAATACGAAAGCACTCACTGAGCTAGTAAATCTACTAAAAGCCTAAACTCGAACCACAATCCGTTCAATGTAAAAAGGATTAATTATTGATTTAGACCGCGGTTGAAATCGGGAGTGCTTCCGTAGACACCGAGACATAAGCAGCGAGAAACAAATTTTATCCAACAAATCTATCAATTCTGTCTGATGATTTAACATTTCAACTTCATCAATCAATCACATTGGTGGCCGCCATTTTGCTAGGTTACGCAGGTTGTTCGCGAATCACTTGCCTAGTGGTTTGCCTGACTTCGCTTTGCACTACCGAGGTCCCAACTGTTTCCTTACTCATATTAAAAGTGACTTATATAGGATTAACTGACTGTTGTCTGCGCTCGAGGCAATGCCCTGCGTAGAAAATGCCCTGCCGGTTCAACCCAACCTATTGACCTCGGCCTCGAGCAAAAACGAACTGTCAGTTCTTCCAACGACATAAATCACTTTATGCGAGAACGAAACATGCACAGCACAAAATATAACGCAGACATCTTTAAGCACGATAAAAGTTTAAAATATTTTTCAAATAATTTGATGTATTCGTGTTGACCGCATTTTTAAAATGTTTAAGCCAATCACGTCATGTGAGGATCTGCCGTCCAAAGATTGGAATGCTTATTTCACAATTTACAGACAGGTTTTCCAGTGTTTATCCTTGACAGTTTGCTGGATTTTTGGGGTTTTCACTTTTGAGATCAAGTTTTGCATTCTCAAAAAGAAATACGGTGACACAATTAGCTCTCATTGCTTTGAACAATAAATATTTTAATGCCATGTACAACGCCACTTCTGAGTTCCTCTAAATTTGCAAACTGGAATCTTTTTACTAGCTGTTCACAAGGATGGAAGGGTTCCAAGAAAAAATATCTTCGTAGCCACTTAAAATGGCGTTTTCCATTCTTATTTCCACGTATCTGTAGGTTGTGCCTCTAAAATAGCCTTTTTATTTACAAAAAGCAGACTTCCTCAATTTATACCAAAACACTATGGGTCAATTAGAGTTGAATGGCTTCTCTTGTCGAAAGTTCTTCGGTCATTCTAAAGATGACGTATTCTATTTTAAACTTTTTGACCCACATAAATGGGAATATTTTTAAAATGTTCAAAATGTTGCCTTCATTGTCAAACGTGTAAAACCAGCGAAGTTAAGTGTGGCACTTTTTGACGCGTAAATGTGTCATTATTTATATCGCGTCGTATGCGTCACAAAACGAATTTGCAGTGAGGAAGACCAAAAAGATTATCGAGCCGTGTTTTGTACGATCGAGGGACATAATGGGGGCGTTCCGTAAACGCAAAGCACTCGAGCAACACTTGACTCTTGGCTTATGTGTAATAGAAACGGTGAATTTTCTTCCAAAGTTCACAATTGCCCGTGTGACTTCAGTGGTGACCATTCTGGTTGTCTGCGGCGAAACGCTCCTATCACTCGCGTGATATTACTTGCTGATCTCACGTGATCTCGAAAAAGTTGACAAAAATTCGCTTCACGAGAAGTTAAACGGAAGCACTTCATTCCAGCTTACCATCCGACAAAATGAGCAAAGGCAGTGATGCACGCATCAGAAAATGAATTTACTTTAACCATTTATCAATAGCCTTCATCCAGCTGGTCATTACTGTATTCTATAAGTGACGTCACGCAGTTCGAGTTTTCCGAACACAATTCGGCTATTCAAGATACACGCATTGCGTACATGTGCCATTTTCGAATTTGTAATCTTAGGGGTTGGCCAACCCCAACGAATTCTTAAGCGATTTCTTCAGTCGCAGGTTGTTTCAATGTTCTTTTTGTTCACATGAATAGAATCTTAACACAGTAGGGAATATTATCGGACACATTTCATGAAAGTGAAAGGCCTAATTCGATTTTCGATTTTTAGTCTGCTAAACTGTGCGAAATACCGCTTGAAAAGCCCGTCATGTAACATATTGACGCGTTACGCAGAGGCAGTTCATCTGGACCATGAAAAACTGCAAACACGAGGGAGAAATATAAATAGTACGCCTCTTGGGCGATAATGTTTGTCAGTCATGCCGTATCGCTGGAGTTATCGTCAACGCAAGGTTTTCAAATATTTATCAAATAATACTGCCAGATGTCCTTAGAATGCGCTGAAACAGTCAACAAGACATCTTGTCAAGCTGCAAGTTTTGACACACTAACACGATCTCGTTGTGTACACACGTAATTATGTTTTGATAACAATGTTTCAACGATGACTACTTGTTTCGTTTGAGTTAAGGATACACTTCCATACGTAGAAATCTACTCAGTAGTCAACGTCAATGGGAAAGTTCGACCAAATTCAAAACCGCCTTACTGAAAACTAAACGTCACTGTCATTAGGAACTGTTCTACTTGATGTAACAGGTGTTCTGTCCAAGTATTTCAACTGTCAGTCGCAGTTTCAACGACTGAGTACATGGTCCGGGATTGGATTTAGTAACCGGATACAGATTATTCTTGATACATGTGTGGAGTTTAAGATCGAGCGTATGGAACTTGTACCGCGGAGTTGGTGCTAGCTGGCCCGGGATTCCAGAGATAGAAGCGGGGAGCCCTGATTTTTGTGTTTAGCTGTCCTACCTCAGACTTTTCACTGATACAGCTTATACGGATTGCTAGATGGCCGTATTTGCTTGTCCTGATCATGATGTTTGAGACTTCAAAACAGAATGAAGTTGAAAAAACTCATTGTTTTTACAGCTTAATTATGGCATGATATCCAAATAATAACAAAATATGAGGTGAGAATGCGTTGAATTAAATTAGTAATACACTGGCGGATATAAGATGTAGAAAGGAAGGAAGAAATCAGAATTTTCGAAACGACATATCCATGTAAGCCCTAAAATAGTACGAGAACGGCGTTTTCTCGCCCACGAGGATCCATGCCCCGTGGACCTCTCTAAACATTTCTATAGGATTGTGCTGGTACACTTAGCGAGAAAAACAGACCAATGTCATGTCCCATTAGTTACAAACCCATCATGATGTAGATTAAGTTGATTGCGTACACGACGGTGTTACCCGTTGCATAACACGTTCTAAGCCACCAGTCGCTTGTACCGTATCGTTATTGAGCGAATACGTGTAAAAAACAAGCCACATAAACAACACAGTGGTTTCTTCAACCAGTTTTGTTCGCAAGATGGGTAACTTCCAAACATTTGCATGACATTAGTAGAACGTGCCCGAACCTATAGACGTATCTGGACTTGGTTATTCGGGGGTTCATAAAATATTTTTTTCAGGAAATTGACACAGAAAAGTTCCGTTTTCACCCCAAAACCGCCAATTCACCTTCCTTCCCTGGTTGAACTCCCACAGAAAGGTATGCGGGACTTGCCAAGGCCAGTTTGTGTACGAAAGGGTAGCTTTTCAACAAATTCGCTTCGCGAAGGTGCCTTTTCCTACGAAATTTCCTACAAAGGTGTTCACTTTGGAAGTTCAGAACTCAACTAACAAAACTTCCTTTCATCAAATACAAAAAAATCTAAAGAAGTGTTACTAATATGATATGAGTAATTTTAAAGGGACATTGTAGTCGAGAAAAAAATTGTAATTAGCCTCAGCGCGGATTTTGAACCTGAATCCCCCGTGGTCGCTCTAACGCCGTCCTAGTTGAGTAAAAATTCAGTCGATAGATGCCAGATTATTTTAACTGCTAAAAGCCCAGGCCATGATACCAGCGAGTGTCTGACAGACAACGGCGAGAATCAGCGACTTGTGTTCGCATCATAAAAACACAACGAATTGTTTTGTTTTGAAAGCTCTTGTCAATACCAACAACGCCAAGCAGTCTATAACAACCAAGTATAATTCACAAAATATGTTTTCTCCTCTAAAACCCCCTAATGCCCCTTTTACATTTTGGCTGAAAATGATAAACTCGTTTTGACATATTTTCTTGTGCTGTTCGGTGAGAAATACCAAAAGATAAGGTTTATGGGTGGCGTTTCTGAAACAAAGCTCTAAGAGTGCGAAATTTCCATAGAAGGTTTTACAAATGGGGCAGACTTTCGAGTCCACACTATAAGTGATTGGGTCTCCCGTTTTCCAGCTACGCCTCCACGCCAAAAATGTAGTCGAATATCACCCGATAACATTTGTAAGTTCTGTCTCCGAGACTTACCGCAGCGTCAATTTTCCTCTTCTCAGCTAGCAGCAAGTCTATTAATAATTAATCTGTTAGAAATCAGATGAAACTTATCCTCAGTTCATTTTGATTAAATACTAACTTAAGATCTGACCCAGAAAATTTATCAAGTTGAAAGATATTTGATAAAATCACTGACGTTAGCTTAAAGCGTCCAATTAAATCGTAGACTAAATCTCATAAAGCGTGAAAGTTCAAAACTTGAACAACACTGCTGAAACAACGAAAGATTGGTGATCATTCAACTTACGGAATTTTCAACAGTTTACGAAATCAGAATTGCGGCCACGAAATACTGCAAAAATTAGCCTGGTGGAGTGTTCCCAAAGAAAATGCAATTTTGTGACCATATACAATTTGTAGAAAAACTGACACACGTTTACTTCGGTAGGATCCAGTGTTACGGCAGTGCTTGAAGCGATTGTCTTGTAGGCTAGATCTCTATTGATTATCACTATGATTAGAGGAAACGCAAGCATGCTACGAAATTCGGTGAGTCTGCGCAGCGCGTTAAATACGAGTGCCCGATTCATTCAGCGAGTCAGTTCGTTGCTGACTGCGTCGTAGAAGGAGGTCGTATGGGAGGACTGGTTTACCCATGACAAATATACGGGCGAGGCATTTAAGCTAGGACGATGAGAATATGCTTCTATTTTTCGTCATTACCGCTGCAAATGTGATAGTAAACGGGATTAATTCTCAAGGCATTGTGGGTAAGCAATTTTTTATTTTATAATCATTTTTTGAAGATTTTTATTAACAGGCGTCAACCGGATCAGCAAATGTAACGCTACTGGAAAACTGTGTTTCTTTGGAGCTCACTTTGAATTTCATTTTCACGGAAAATGTGTCAATTTAAAGAAACGATAGGTTAAACTTCATGAAATATGTTGGCTCTCATTGTTATGTTGTCTTGTTCGTGTTTGTCTCACGGGGTCTAAGTTAAGGGTAAAACAAACGAAAAGGGCGTTGATGGTGTGTAAAAGAATGCTACACCTGACTTGAATTGATTTTGGGATAGAAGACGATCAACGACCTGTCCTAGTCGTTAACAGGCGAACTGCGTCGTGCAAGCGATCTCAATTTCTAAAATTGACTACCCGATCACGACATAACGAGAGATAGATGATGCCTCAGACCAATTATAAAGAAGTTTAGTCTTGTATACACAGCTGTGAGGGAGTCGAATTCTGCAGTCGTGACTTCTACATGATTTTGGCAGTGTTTCTGACAAAATCAGGACAGACCTCTGGTGAATTATAGACAGCAATTATTGCACAGATGGGATAAATATGCAGCAAGCGTCGCTGTGAGTCTTTTTAATCAGGGTTGAGTTGTTGGAATTTTGTTGATTGTGGTCCTATTAACTTGTACATTATGTTAATGCAACCAGTCTCATTCCTCATTACATCATGTGGTACTATGGTAAGCATGTTTGATACATTTGGCGAGTGTGGAAGATTTTGGCCAAAACGGCATGAAGCCGATGACAGCGGACAAATTTTGTAAGTCGANACGCACACACGCACACGCACACGCACACGCACACGCACACGCACACGCACACGCACACGCACACACACACACACACATATATATATATAAATACATATATATTTAGCTTTCTGGTCTGGAGAAATAGTTTGGGACGTATGTGTGGCATAGCATCTGGAAAATACATGGTGGTCCAGTTTTTCGATTATTCTATTTTTCCATATGGCATCGTGTTTGCAATGAAATGCGTTTCTGTTTGCCAGGTGGCATAGATCCGATTCTCATGATTAATAAGTCCTCTTCTGCTATTTTGAATAAAATTAGATAACACACTCGGAAATGCCAGGTGCCTTGCTTCTGTATAAACATGCAAGTGCGTACCTGCAAATTGTAGGGAAATAAAAAACGTGACAATAGTCATGCGCCAACTTTGGCGTATAGTGTAAAACCAAACGGTAGTTGTTCTGGATTGTGTACAGATAGATGACTTCATGCTTAGGACTGTGTACCTTGCAACAACTGCCACGGGTTTAATGCACACCACTTTAAAATTTTATGTATTCACTCAATCAAAAAACATTTCAATATCATTTATTTGTTCACATTCATGTTGTGAAAGTGCTGTATTGAACACATACAACAGCGCCACTACTCGTGTTTCAATATTTAGCATGTCTTTAAGTACCTCGTTATGTTATAATTCCTTGGAGTTCACAAAATTCTTGGGAAATCATCTATTATATCAAATTGTTACAGCACATTCCGCAAACATACTGCTATTGAAGGCAAAGTCAGTGTTAAATTCGCCTTGGGATACGCGATATAAAAACATTCGAACACGTCCAAACAATGAGACCGTTAAATATGACAAAGTCATCGTAATAGGCGAAATATTGTCTTTTTGCCGGCATAGCGTGAACGGAAATGTTTACATAATTTTCAGAAAATTTTAATTGATACTGTAGCTGTCTTAAGTCACAGCGAAGTGTCATAACACGTTTACAAAGCGCGGATTGTGTTGAAACCAACTCACTTGCCCACTTCAATGAAAAGTCAACACGGTAATATCACCCAATCATAGCGTTCTATTCTCCTGAACACGTCGGTAAACTTGCAGGTTTTTGAGCAGCAGGTTGTCAATAGAACGAGGACTTGCTTCAGCGTTACAACTGGACTTTGGTTGACAGAAACGCAGTAGAAACACATCCGAATAGTCATTTGGTGCCGTGTATCAGTGTTAATGCATTTTTGGTGCACTAATCTGAAGACCTTTTGTGAAGTTTCACGAAATAGAATACACGCACAGAGAGATGATCCGATCCACAGAGTTTAGCCAAAACAGCAATCACACACACACACTGATGGAGATGAGATGGAACTTTTTCGTCCGGATTCGGTCAAAACAGGGTCAATCTCCGAATAGAAATACAATTTGTAGGAATACCCGACATTTCTGTCCCCTACATGTAAATCGAGAATTCCAAGTACACTTAAGTCTGAACAGGTCGATCGACTTATACCAATACCAGCTTCTGAAAATATAATTGATAAGTTTTCTGTAGACCACACAAGATCGGTAGACTAAAAAGAGATTAAAACTTGCGCCAGAGCTGGAAAACTAATTAGCGAAACGCTATTTTGATTCGGAACAATTCAGATGTATTCCGCCACCAACATTACGTTTTCCGGGACCAATCATTATGTCATACGAAATATGCCCCCGTGCATTATATCTAATGCGCTATGTCTAGCGTAGTTTATCTTAATTCGCTTTATACACTTGATCGCTGTTCATAGAATGACGGCTCCAATAAGCTGTGATAGCGCGACGTGCAAACTCCGTCGACATTGTTATGAGTGGGGAACAGTCTAACCTGTGTCTGCACGGGAGCTCTCGATAAATGCCTTGACTGTAATTAGGTAGGTAAATTAGTCTTGTATTCTTAACACACGATCGCCTCGCGTTGGGTATTGACCAGTTAGGTGTACTGGGCTAAGCAACCACTGTTGTGATTGTTTTTCTTGCAAAGATTCCCTGTGGTGAGCTCGCGAACGGAAGTTAGGCCAGGTTGTGGTTGGTTGCACGCCCGTCTTCCTTCGTCTTCCTAGAAAAGAAATACATCTGTGCCCTACGGGCCTCTGATCAGTACGAGTATATGGTCTGGTATTACGCGGTGGTGACTGGTATACTGAGAGTGTTTTTGCTAATTATCTTGATTGACAGATAACGGACGAAAACTTGCCCCAAAACATGTTCTGCGATCGACACGTGGCTAGATTGTTGGAGTCGTGTGTCACTTAGCAAAAATGCGCCGTAATTTTTCTATCTCTTCACTTGTCAGAATGGGTAAAAGAGCCTTTTCAAAGTGAGAGATACGTTATTTTCGACAATAAACAAAAACGCCAAGAGACTGCGTTTGGTTTTTGTCGGTCTGCCTTCATTGATAGTCAGCGACATGTTTATAAATGATCTTAGCTGACTCATTCACTGTCTTGTTAGTGCTACGAACGTTTAGCAGATGAGATTGTGGACCTTCTTGAGTGCGATTACAACCCACTGCGCATAACATGGCCTCATGACTGTAAAAGACAGCCTGCCGACTCACTCGAAAATTTTCTTATGAAGGAGGAACCAAGGAAGAATGATTCCAAGGACTAGCGTTGACAATCGTTGAGAATCTGATCACATTTGGACTTAACCCTCCAGAATGGCTTCCATTAAAAAATCTAGATTTTGATGTGGAATTTACTCTTCGAAACCCGACTCGAAAATTGCGTCACATTCGGAGTAAACTAAACGCTACGTGATTTGCAAAAATAACGAGCAGCCGAGTTTCAAGTTAAGTTTGGGTTGTCATGGGCCCCATTCTCAGCGTGTTGCCTATTCAGAAGAGAAGTGACTTCAGGGCTTGGAACGAACTGGCTGTTGGTTATCCTTTGAGGCCATAATCGGCACGTGAACTGTCCTTCCGTGACAAGCCAACTAATTGAGCCTCGTGTCAAACGATAAAGAACTCCTAGGGCTCCCCAAGCCGAGAAATCAACTCTAATTTTGAGCAAGCAACAACTTGAGATCGGATTTACAATATAAAAATTATGTGGTCAAAATCGAAACAGCGAGTCGGTATAGTGCAGCTTGAAGTTAAGAAAAAGTAAATTATATGACCTATATGCGTCACAACATATAAACACAGAAGGTGAGGACTAAATGGCTGCATTACGTCAATGACTTCTGTGTGACAGAATGTCTAGACAAGATACTTCAAACTAGAGATTTTGCTGCCAGTTTGTTATCAAAATATTATCACTGAGCTACCGGACAAGTTTTTGAAGTCTTTTTTCACACCAAACTGTCATTGGTCGAGGTGACATGGCTTGTGTCACGTGCCAAACAGCAATATTACTGAATCATGGATTTCACGTCATTGAGGGAATTATCTTTTCTAGTTTTATTTTTTCTTATACTTTGGACGTATTTGCCACTCATACTACTTCTAGATTTATCTCAGTTTTGTGGCGTATCATATTCATTGCACTGCATTGTATTGTATTAATTTTGTGGTCAATCAATGTTAAATCAATTAATCGATCAAAAATTCATTCAAATCTAACACTAGTTAACCAGTGTAAAAATCCAATGCTATATTGACTTTATTCTAAAACGTCTGTCCCATTGCATAAGTGTACAAGCCAAGCGCATTATCTATACAAAAATGTGCCTACAATATCTCGCACGTTATATAATCTTACGTAGCAGTTTCAATTTGAAAGCAACCTCGGCAAATTCTTATTATAACACCCAATTACGTCCGCCCATTGTTCACGTTCTAAACAGTTTGCAGCAAAAAAAAAAAACTCGCCAGATCTTTACGTCAAAGCAAAATGGCAGCGTTACGTGAACTAAACAATTGACGTTTTTTCCATTACCCTTGAATTTCAGTTGCTCAAAGTTCAATGTTCGCTGTGGCCTCATTGTGCCTGGTAGTAGCGCGGGAATGGATCTTTCTCTACATGTTTAACCTTTCTGTCATTATTTTACACATGGCCGCTATTTCCCCTGAGAGCATCTCGTTGCTTTGCGCAAACAAGCACGCCGAAGACAATTAGAGATTTCTGACCAAACTAATTCAACTCCTTTGCTGTACCAACAAACAAATCTGTTTTCGTCTTTACCTTGAATATCGCGTTTCAAAATCAATTACTCAAATAATGAGCCTAATCACTCAAGCTTAACAAAAGATTAATAAAATTCACGCCTGTCAGGGTTGGTCTTTTGTGTTTTCTTAAATGTCAAAATCTCAGAAATGCTGTGTATTCGTGAAAGAAAAAACGAAAGAATTCGTACACTGTTTAACATTCTTTTATACACCCACTTTATGGATTATCCAATCAGTGACGCTAGATTTTTTTTAGAATTTGCTACAGATTGTATATCAGCATAATGTTAGAATAAATTAGCGAGAAAGTTTTGAGTTATTGCATCAACAAAGGCGGCAAGGAAATAAATTTACGACGAGGTATCACTTCTTTGAGTCGCCTCGAAATTTCTGCTAAAACGGAAATCGAGTATACAGGCAGGGATCCTGACAACATCCTCGACTTCACCATGTGTAGTTGACCAATCCCGCTATTGCTGATTGTTTTCAGGAATGGATGCAAAGTGTGACGCGGAGGGGGAGGAAGTTTACGTACCACTAATTTCCAGCAACCCATGTTTTTCATGTTACTGTGAGGTAAGCATTAGTAGTGGGCAAATTCTGGTTTGTCGGTAAGTATACATGCTCATTCAGTGGCCTGAAGGTAGCTCCAAATAAAACTCTAAAACTCTGATGGACGCAGGTGATAACCTTATGATAAACCATGCTAAGACACATTTTTTGCTCAACAGGAAAGTGCGGTAAACGCCGCTTTTCTTTCACCATCGTATGGTCGTGAATTTCTTTAACGGAATAATCAAGTTCAGGATGTTGAGAGTGTAATTTCTAATAGATTTCGTCAGAATATAGTATTCTTCGGGATGCTTTGTTGATAATCAGACTGACTTTTTCTAATTACCAGATCTCATCTCAAATTACAACCTATCACCTGTTCTCTGGGAGGTGTTCATCTATTTCACATTATCTTGTTGCAAATTTGGCAACATACACAAATAACTGGTACTAACAGGGTGAATGGATTTTTAAATAGTCCATGTGGTTAACGCTTTGGGTATTGAATTTTGACCACCCTGCAGGTTTGGTGGTTTTACTAACTATGGACCATTTGTCCACTTGTGTTTGTTTACAAAGGAAGTTGTGCAGCACTATGACAAAACCAGAAGATTAAATGTCAATCACTTTCCGCTTAAAACAAATTAAACTAGAGGGGTATTTTCTTCCTGTACACTGACTGTTTAGTACTGAAATCATGCAGTTAAACTGGTTAGAGACCAGAATTCCGACACAATAAGTAAGATTTGATTTGGGCTATTTAACGGGGATTCGAATTTTCATCTTTAAGAGGATTTAATCTTTTTGGGTTTCGATTTCCTCTTATTTGATTTCCAGCTTCCTCTAATTGCAGTGGTTTAATTTTCTGAGCTCTTCCAAGTTCTGTGATATTTTTGCACTTGTACATGTTCTCGGGGTTCTTGATAGCTAAGGGAATGAACATCGGAACAACTCGGGTATTTTCGTGGCCTCGAAATTCCCCTAGCATTTAACGCTATCTACTGAGGTGGGATCCGAGGTGTCCCGGATGATCGCCGTTGTAATCAACGTTGAGAGACTGATTGGAATAAATGACCCAAGATTTAGCCAATGCTAAAACTGCCACGTCTTAGATGATGGACGTTATTGCGTAGATAATAACTCAAAATTCCTGAAAACATTCCTGATTATTTCAATGAGTTACCATGAGTTTTTCATGAATTTAAGCATTCATTAGAACTATTTTTTTCAAATGAGTTGTCCGCGTGTTAGGTTCGGTTAGTATATCTTTTTCTAAAGAGATTTTAAGGATAAGTATCCGGCGGTCAGTAAGTGGAAGCCAACCGAACCAGTGACGAAGACCAGATGCTCGCTTAGTCATCTGAGATCTATGTCACTACGTAAACATTCTCTTGACATCTTATTTCTAAAATAACGCCCAAAAACAAATAAAGAAGCAAAGAAAAACACCAGAACAATTTAATTCTTGAAATAAACCCACCGACAGCTGGCTGTTGGCGCTTGGAGCGTTTGTTTACGAGCGATGATTTGTCAGTTCACAAAACTGTCCCCACCTGGTGAGACTTCTTGTAAACACTGGAGGGATAAGATAACCACTTGTCTAATTAGAGTTAATTAACCTTGACAGGTTTCGACAGGTGGTTTGAACTCGTGGTCACATTTGAAACTGTGATGCCAGTCACTGACCACGTAAATGGATCGAGTGATACGTCGCTCTCTACTTGCCTGTTGAGTGAGTGCATCACGACATATCGTGGCGCTCGGACTATTAACTCGGTGGGGAGTAAGCACATAAACAAGGGGGTATTCTTAACATTTTCTTCTTATTTTTTGAAGTCATCAAGTGCATGGTGCGCATTAGGTGAAATACTTTTTTCTCTGGAACGTTAGTGTTAAACAAATCATCGGTGTTGCTTTGTGGTGGAAGAATTTGAGCATATTGCGTTGGAGCTGCCCTTCATGTCGTCAATCCAAATCTTCGGGTCCCTCCCAACGGACACATCTAAAAAAAGCTGTCAGCAAGCGGTTTTTAGATACGTGGACATTTTCCTACGGAATCGTGGTTGGGCACCCGCTTCCTTTCGAAGTAAAGATCTGCCTGAGTTTGAGGGTGGTGCGTAAAATTACTTTCGTAGTCGAGTAATAACGTACTCAGAATAACAAAACAACAAAAAAAAAACAACAGGTTGTGACTAGTTTTATGTTGCCACGTGATCTAACTCAAAAGTTGTTTTTTTGGATATGGGGATTTCTTCGCAGGCTCAAGTACCCCAAATATTGTCTGTTGTTCCTCATCGCGTTGGAGCAATTTCAAGTATAGGTGAGTCAATCTTGCCAGCTGTCATGAGATTTTTGACACTCTTATCAAAACGATATTTATTAAGATGTCTGAGCGGACTCTGACAAGCAGGTGACTACACGTAAACTTGTCAGATAGTTAGGCCTAATAATGGAATGATACACTGCAAAACGGGGTCAATATCTATTTGTGACTCGTTTTGTTATTGTGATCATTCTACAGCAAACGATTTTATGTGCAAAAATAATATTCCATAGGTTTAAAAAGCAACGTAAATCATACATGCCCAATTACAGAGATGTCACTCTGCCATCGTAATCAACGTTGTTCTTCAATTGATAAAATTAAGCGTGATACACTTAAGGGACGGCATAGATGTTCGAAACTAACATATGAATTATTTAGTCCCACGTAGCATGGGGAATATGTTATTATGTTATTACCCACTTTCACTTAGGTCATTATGTTGATTTTCTGACTCAAAACAAAAACGTGATAATGATCGGAGCTTAATATACACTATTCCAAAACGTCATCGGGATTTTATTCGACCTTGGTTACAATAAATCGCCTGCCCTTTTTACCAACGGCCCCACCATGCACTGTTGTTAAAAACGTCAAGTGTCTTCACAGACATATATATACATACACCCTCTTCCAAAACATCGTCATAGCGTTCTTGTCCTATCGCCTGCAAAGCTCCCGACTGTCACATTGCTTTGTCGGCTGAAACTAATCCGCCGCGACAAGCTAATTAACGGACCTGATCTGAAACAATACAGATCTATCAGCTATTCTCAAGCCTAGAGATCGTTTCCAATAGGTTTGTAGGAGGCCCGGGTTTATTTCATTGTTTAAGCATTATGAAATTGCTAAAAAAAACTCGGCGCTTTCTATTCGCTTTTCCTCATAGAATGTGTGCGTTAAAATTTTGTGTGTAAATTTGGATTAAGTTGTACGGTTTATGTTGCTAGGCAACTCATTTTTTCACTTTTCAAGTAAGTAAATGTGAGGAAAAGAAAAATAGCACTGAAACTGTTATCAATTCCCATGAATGAACATTAAAAAGAAGAAAAACGATATCTATAACATTCGACTTAACCCATGAAAGGCCGTTCCACGGCAATACACACTTATTACGCATGATGAGATTAGTTTACGTAATATTGCTCCACGTAATCTTGACCCAGTCATCTGGTCTGGCGATTTGAAATGAAAAGAGGATTAATCGTCTAACCATTGATAATTCTCTTGGGACGTCTCTATAAAACTACACTTGAAGTTCTATCAACATTCATGAAATAAATAATTATCTTTTCATGCGATTTGATTTGCTGAAATTTAAGAAGATTTACGGTTTGGTTCTATGATGTAGAATAATAACACCAAATTTCGTATTTTATTACTCGACGTTCAGGTGTTGTTTGCGATAGTGCTTTGAGAGGCGAATGGTCCCCGTCTCCGTGTCGCCGGCACTGTCACCTTCTCTGGCGCCCGGCCTCCGTCGCCGCTGACTGGCGGTGATTTGCGACCTGTCTTGTCGCTTGGCTGGATAGAACAGCAGCGGTCATGTTTGTTCGCCCCCGTCTGACACCGCCTCTCTGTTAACTTGGACAAACAACCGTAGCGAGACACACTGTTATTACGCATAGTTTATAGGCTTGTTACACAAGACAGGACATTATATGTGATTTGCTCAACAGAGAGGCACTCGGAGACAGTGTCACCATCATTTCAGAACTATGCTCGGTCATTCGACGAGTAGGAAATTGGCAATTTCGTCAACAGATTGCGTCATCCGCAGTCACAGAGTTGTGACAGAAAAAAATCCAGTGCCCAAAATTACATTTTACGGAGTAGTGACAGAAAAATCAAGTACCAAAAATTACATTTTACGGAGTCGACTTGTAACATATAAAACAGAACTCAAAACCACATTTTACGGCGTCGTGAAAGAAAAAATCCAGTACCCAGTACTCAAAACCACATTTTGAGCACGTTGCTTTCAAACAATTACTTGGGAATTCTTATACGTCTGTCCTCTTTACAAGCAAGACAAAAACGTTTGATTGTTACGGGGACATGTTCTGTACGCAATTCGTGTTTGACCCTCCATTGCGGCCTCCTGCATTCGCCAATCTGCGTAACACAGTTATATTTAACATCCCAGGTTCGTTAAATTTAGGGACCGGAAACCGTACTGCCATTTTTCATTGTGAACCGTTTTCGTTAGCGCACCTTTCAGCATGATGTCCACATAGTCGAGAAGCCCATTTGGGTGCAGGATTGGACATTTTACCTGCTACTCAAGAAGCCTCACTGCACCTCGATGGTTTCAATATCACGGCCATTTGGCTGGTATATTGTGTACAAAGCTATCATACACACCTGACTAATTTTGCACAATAACTACGCGTCGGGTCCATTACAAGGCCTTTTCTCTTTAGTTTAAGCCGTTTTCATTACACCCAATACAAACACACAAGTAACGCGAGGCGTTCTCACCGATGTCTACATCGTAGTTGTTTTAACCACAGCGAAACAAAACTTAGCACGTCAGGACCCGACGCAACAGGAATCGTAATTGTTTTAGCCGTCAATAACGTGAACCGCGTGTTATCTTACGTCAGCTTTAACTTGTTACCTTAATAATAGCACGAAATAACGTAATGTTATAATAACAGTGACGTGTAAAGATATGAACAGGTCTGATAAACATATGACTACTGTGTACTTTATGTAATATTCGAAAAACATAAACACAGAAACAAAAATAACCTCGCCGATAGGATTTTGAACAAAGAACGTCTTTGATCGCGTGTGCTATTTGCGAATTGCCGTCATGTTGTTTCTGGATTGTCTCTAAATGACTTTGATTGATACGTGGACTGAGTTTGATTTTTATATATTGATTTTACCATTACTTTGATCACTTTGTGAAATGCCTGTACGTTTCATACAATTCTTACGCAGGTGCGTTTTGGTTTGATTATCATATTAAGAAAGTTGACCAACCTTTGAACGTGGTCGGTGTTTACGTCTTTCGCTGCACGTTCAAAGGGGCGGATTTAGTTGGGGGCAAAGGAATCGAACGCCTACGAGCATGACCAGAAGAAAAGCGCCGCCGGCTTACCGTTTAGGGGGCCTATCCAGATAGTTTCCTCCGAAAATTATGACTGTCCCCCCAACGCATTTCAATGTCCAAGATCCGCCAGTGATTTAATAACTTCATGCAAGTTATACATTTCAATCATCGTTTAAGGATTCCTCACCATAAATATTGGGTAGCATCAAATATCGCATATTTTTCCGGAAACGCTTCCCCTGTGGCAAAGGATATAAAATGAGTCTGTAAATGTGGTGGTAATATTCGAACGTACGTATTTTTTATGATGAATGAGTGCGCGTGACTTTTCGTTGGTTATATTCTATTGTAACATTGATGAACAATTTTTAGTTTGTTTAACAGCTTAACTATTTGAATGAACTTATTTTATGTTTTCAATTTATTATTATTATTGTTGCTATTGTTATGATCATTATTTTTATCGTCATCTTGATTTGAAATAAATTACATAAGTATATCACTTGAATATTTTGAACTTTGTAACCAACATAAGTGCATATTTTTCACTATGATAGCTTAACTACAAATATGCAAATATAAGTAGATACGTTCAGAGTGCAAATCTAAACTATTCACGAGTATATATTAGATATACTATAGAAAATATATAATACAAAAAACAGAAAAAACTATGAGTATTTATATCAATATCAATCTAAACTCTGTGTTGGCTTTACGGTGTCGGATATCAACTCCGGGATGTAAGCTAACGCTCTGTGACCCTCATCGATTCTCAAAAGTTTGGAACAAGTTTTTTTTCAAGTTTGCTGCGTCTCTCTCATGTTGTGCAAGTTAATCGACGGCTGTTGGAAAGACCGCCTACCTCCAACCGCAATACCCGATACGAAATATTTAAACTGAATACATGTACATAAAATTCTTTTATCTCACATGGGAGACACTACATGGAGTGGTGACAGGGTCAGTCTTGGGTAAAATCCTTAAACAGTACTTAATCTCAATGTTGAGATGAACACTTTACGCTGGAGCTTCGTGACTTGAAAAAATCAATGATGTCTGCTGTCAGTCCAACTATCTTTGCCGCAGTGTTGATAGATTTTACACACATTTTTCTCAGCAACTGTCCGCCCCTGGCAATCTAGAAGCAATTAATGGAGATCATTTGAAGTTTATCGCACTCCACGTTATCGACGGTAAAATTTACATTAGATTTTCTTTTGAAACCTATCTCCACTTCACGTGGACGTGGTAATTGGTCGACGATTTCGCAGTTTGGGCATGTCCTCGTGTCCGAGATAAGTCGCTGTTGATAAAGACATCGCCTGTCGCTTCACTCGGAGACGAATTGATAGTTCTAACGATAAGCTGTTAAAATTTGAACAAAGCTAATGGCCCCGTGTCTCTGCAGCACAGACAAAATTTCTTTACATATAATTAGGAAAGAATTTGCTCCACCTACACGTACTTCCTGCGCTTGGTACGTTGCGGTCGAAGGGTGTCGCTAAACGCATACGGTACAGTAGTTGCTGACGCCGCAGCCGGGGCGCGTTAGCTTAACAAGCGACACTCGCAAGGCACTCGCGGGGACAAATCTTTGCTTAAAGAACGGAAATGCGAATTCTATCTCAGAATTCACGCCTTCTCGCGAAATTCACCTTTCACTCGCGTGACTTACCCTACAGAAAGCAACATTGGACTGGTTATGAGAATGCTCGCTGGACTTGCTCAACGGACAACAATGTCGAAGCAATGTTCTGCTTTTGTTTGTGAAATCAGTTCTTGAAGTGAAACAATGTGATATTGGCGTGAGGGACCGATCATCTTTTTAGGACATGGGAGGGAGGTGAAGCTGTGCTGGGAGGGGGGGGGGAGGGGGGTGACGCTGTGCTTCCAAATCCCTCTGTGGCAATATTCGTACCTAACAAAAGTGAAAGTGAGACCCATTTTTGTGTCACCCATGTCTGAATGAGGATTTAAACAATGATCTGTATTTCTATCTCGCCTGTAAAAGTCTGTTCAAAGTATTCCATTCGACATACTCAAAAACAGTGGAAAGCACTTCTATGTTGTATGAGGGAACCACGAGACGAGGTAAACTAGTTTCGTTGCCGAAGATGAAGTTTAATTTTTCGTTGCTAAACGGGGGTTGCTAGATTTAGCGACTTCTTATAACAACGTCAGTATTCATGCCGTGCAGCGTGCAATCAGACCGCAGTTTTACCAAGTAAAACAGTGGTCTCCCATTCCATTTTATAGGCATAATATTTGAATTGACATCTCATATATAGTATTTCAGGAAATAAAAATCGCCTCCCATCTCAGCGAAGCGTCCCCAGTATCCCCTAACCTAAGCTGTCCCCACGGGAGATTTTTCGCCACACGATACCGCCATAAAACTGTCGCATTGTTCTAGTGTTTAGCAACTGGTTCCCGTTTTATCTGCCAGAAACCAGCTGAATCTAAATGATATCTCCCTTTAAATAGATTAGTTTTGAGATTTTAAAGTGTTCTCAAGATTGTTTTACTTTGTTTCAGCAACGGCGAGTTAAATGTGACCGTGAAACGTGCGACCTCGAAGGATGTCACGTTGTGCTATTCACCAAACCCAAGAACTCATGCTGCAATGTTTGCAAAGGTGTGGATTAGTTCAATAAAATCTGTGATACAAACACAATATGGATAAATAAGAAAAGTAACAGGAAATAACAGCCCTTGATAATAATAATTATTAAAACAAACATTTTGGACACCAATCTTTTTACAGTACCATTGCAAAATGACAGGCGACTGAACGTTTGAATTTTTGTCTTTGTTAGTATATCAGGAATTATTTGTTAACGTTGATGAGAACACACTTCCGAGTGCCGCGTCTGCCGGTTTTTCGTCTGTCGCTGGCCCAAGGCTTCGACTTAAAGAAATCATGTTCCAAGAAAATCTATCATGTTATGAATGCGCATTGAACTTATTAAAGACGACGTCTTAACAGTCCGTTTTATTCTGTCCATTCACTACTCTTTGTCTCCAGGCTGTGTGTACAAAGGTAGGAAAATTAAAAGCGGAGAAGAATTTACGGATGCAAGCGACCCGTGTACTGTGATCTCATGCAAGGTGAGTCAGCGTCCTCTATTGCGCAAAACAGAAAGATTCAAAATGTTAAAAGGTTCAGTTTCATGAAAGCTGTGCACTTGAACGACAACCTTCGTGAAAAAAAATAATTAGGGGAAAATTAACCATCGCATGCTTGCTAAGTACAAACTAGAACGCGGTAAACAGTGGGCACTAGGTACGAACTTGTTCAAAGCAGCATTTCCAAGTACCAGTGGCACGAAGCTTAATGTTGCCAACTTGTTGCTCTACCAATTGGGAACTGAGCAAACCATTCATGTCAACTATTGAAGTGTGCACTTGTCGTCAAATCATTGTAAACATTCATTATTGTTTCACTTGCAGGCAGCGGTTTTAAATATCAGGAAAATCCAGTGTCATGTACCATGCAGGAACCCTATCCACATTCCTGGACAATGCTGTCCCTCATGCTCAGGATGTTCACTCGGTAGGCGTAAGATTAAGGAGGGTGACGTCATCACGCTGAAGCGAGACCAGTGCGTGTATTGTGTTTGCAAGGTGAGATAGCTGACGACTCGTAAAAGCTCATTAGAATTCGATTCACAACTTTGAAGGACGTTGCGGCGTGTTGATCAAGTGAAGCATAAAGTTCAACAGAACTACCGGTTTAAAAACGCAACAAAAGTTAAAATAAATTGAGTTGTCACTTAAGAAACGACAAAAGACTCTTGAGATTACGCCTACTAAGGTAGTACAATCACGTATTATGATGAATGAGTTACATTTTCTTTGGATAACGTTCGGTTATTTCCCTCCAGCAGAATAAAACTAAGGATTTGACCACCAGCGCCATTTAGGGAATTCTTTAATTATGATGGATTGTTGAATTCCAGCACGCAGTTTCTTTGTTAAAACCTGCCTCTCAAGAGAACACTTGTAAATCTAGTTCCTACAGAATGTTGAATGTAATCACTGAAGTTGCAATTGATACATGTAACAAGCCGTTTTTATTGGTTGGCTTTGCTCTACGTCAAACAAACACGAAAAACATCTGCATACATTGGTGTTCTGTTCAATTTACTCTGACACCCGCGGCAGATACATATTTGTACCTCGGGTACCGGCGAATGCTGGAAACTACTGTCATCGCTCGTTCTTCAGTGGCGGATCTAGGATATCACAAGGGGGGGGGCAACATTTTGTCCGGCTGTAAGCATTTGCGCCAACCACGATTGTTGATGCGTATAGCACCGAATGGGGGGAGGTCGGGAGGGGGAAATTTTTCTATTTTTTCCTCTAAAAATCAAACATTTTCCTTGATTCCTAAAGTATTATCCAAGAAAAATAAAGCAAAAAAAAAAAAAAAAAAATGAAGAACGTGTCAAACAGGAAAAAACGCACGTTCTACAGTCTCGACCTCACGACCTAGCGAATAGAGCGCGCGTGCTTTACCACTACACCACCACGACTTACCGACTAATCTTATATTAAGAGACCTACTTGTTTTCGGACCACAGCGTTTGCGCACGAAACCTACTTCATTTTGTAATGCTTATTAAATGTTTTATATTTTGTGCAATCGGTTCTTAACAAATTTGTTGTATTTAAAGTAGTCTTCAAATGCCCAAAAGACCAAATCCGTTTTTCGTGTTGGCAATAATGACGGGATTGCTTTGGAAATCGTCTTGAGTTAAGGTTTGACAGAGAGAATTATGAGTTTCTGAGTGATTCATTAAGGCTTCGATTAAAACATCTTACCAACAGCTTCTGTTTTTTCATCGTCACTCAGATTCCATTTTCTTTAAAAAATGAAGTAAATTTTCTTCATAGCACTGTGGAGCAGACGACGCAAACGGGGTCGTAGTGCGCAGCGCCACTGCCAGTCGCCTGGGATATCGCGGGAGAGCCTATACTTAGCCATAGTTCCGTTACGAATACGCCGTGTTCCGAATTTGACACTTGAAATTGGATCTAGTTGGATTGCATCGGTAACGAAACTACCGAGGACTACGCGGACTGGTGGAACGTGACGAAAGGGGGCGCGGAACGGTTACAAATGTCTCTCAGAGAGGTCTGTGAGCAATGACATAATGACATAACTGCGTTCTCGTTGATCCCCAAATGGTTTAAAGTTACCTACAGTTGTACAATACATTGGATACAAAATCTAAAACACCCAGCGTGGACTGGTGGGCACTGTGAACGGACACCTTTCTGTTCTCAACCTATTCAAACGTAAAAAGACGACTCTTTCTTTATTTGCACGAATTACATGTAGTAAGTCGTCCGTTGATTTAAAAAATCCCCTGAGCGAACTTGTAGTAAATTTATTTATTGAATCTTAATGAGTACGATTTGTTTTAAGTGCTATACGGGCTTGGGATTTTCCTATTTTGAGAGGATGACCTCGTTTTTGGTTCCGATTTCCTCTTATTAGATTTCCATTTTCGTCCTTCTTGGTCTCTTTTTTGTCATTATTTTGACTTTATTCATGCGAAAAACATATATTTCAGTTCAGTTTTACAACAATACGTCTGTCACACAAACCTATTTATTTGTGGAACGATACATCACCTGAAAAAGTTCTCTTTTTGTCATTGGTCATTCCAAGACCTGTGTTATTCATCGATAAGAAATGGAGAATTAACCATAAATTTGCATCGCGTTTTATCTACAGGGAGGCAATGTCACCTGCTCGAAGATATCCTGTCCTGTTCTCAATTGCCCATCAAAATTCATTTACCATCCTGAAAAGAGCTGTTGTCCTATTTGCCGGGATCAGCGGAAGGTTTTCGATCTTCCTACGCGTTGCCTGTTGAAGAACAAGGTCTACAGAGAAGGACAGGTCGTGCAATTCAACAGGTGTACAACCTGTGTCTGCCAGGTAACGGCTTCATTTCAGCAAGCGTTATTTCATAGGATAGCAGCGCCGTCTATGGTCAGTCTTAGAACTTCACATTAGCCTCACTTTAAAAATACGTCAAATCATTATGCATTTGAAATTACTCATTGGATGCTTTAGACATATGAAACACACTTGAGGCCGGTGTCAAATCGTTGTTCTTGAAATAAAAATGGAAATTATTTTTGGTACCTTTCTTTCTACTTTTCTGAAAACTCAAGATAAATACTGATTATTGAGTGCTCAAATACATTTTGTTTTATGCACATGAGTTTCTAGTTGAAGTTCACACTTAATGACCCCAAATTCGTTGTAAAGTTTCTAGTTAAAACTCAAGATTACAAAAATTTCGAGTTTAGGCACCAACCTTAGCCTGAATGCTGAGGTCACAAAATGCGAAATAGGATTAGACAGTTATCCACGTAAGCCATTGTGCACTCCATCGAGCATAGAATTATAGTTCTTGAGTTCGCAAAAATGAACAATAGAAATTGACAAAAATTATTTCAAGTTGGATTTCGAGTAGAAAGAATAGAGCCTGGGCCCAGGGCAAGTGAACACCAAACTTTACTCGAGGCTCAACTCGACAATTGGCTAATCACATCGAGTGCAAATTGAAATTTGCTTGAAGCATGCTTCACGACATCTTTCGGACAGAATCTCGAGTAATGTTTGAAGATCACGCACCAAAATTTTGGTGTTGTATCAGTTGTTGACAGTGCCATCTACTTGTTCATCTCCGAGGTGCTGCTGAAAACCTCCGTGTACATACAAGTTACACCCACTTGTTTACCAGCACTACGCTGCTCGGGCCGTGTCAAGTAGTTTGCGTCGAGTTGTGGCACCAGCCAACTAGGCCATGCACCCTTTCAGTGCAAAACGCTTTACCCTCGGTCAAAAATTATACCACTTTTGCGTTTGTCCCCCTTGTTTCTCCCAAAGTGCCAGAAGTTCAGCACCCCCCTTGGTCATCAGCAATTTCTCGTTTGTACCCCTTGTTAAACAGTTCAAGCTATGCCAGTTTAAGCATTGATTAACACCCGTTATTATGTTAAGCAAAAATCCGGCCAATCCACTTTCTTCGAAAGCCAACAGTAGCGCATTTTCTTATTTAGAGCCGGTCATATTACTTCCTGCTCCAGGTATATCCAGATGCAGTATTTTCAGACGAAAAAGCATCATATTATCTTGTAGTATCGAGAATCAAAAGCAACGCCAAGTGTCTATTTCCGCTTTTGACGAATTTTCTGCTTCCTTTCTTTCTAAATTGTTCTTTTGACGAGCTACTGTATATTTTGAGCGGACTCACAAAATGTCATCGATAGCAAGACACGTTCTTGGTAGTACTAGGTAAGCGCTAAGCCGAGTGGTGGACTAGATGGTCACGCCACCTGGTGACAGTCAGTCAGTTAGTTTTCCGCCACAATGCAAAATAAACCGACTTATGCATAGCGTCTCAGTGCAGTTGTTACTGTGGAACCATGTGAACCAACAAGCGAAATATAACATCTTAAATAAAATTTTGTTGACGATGGAACAAGGACAAGTCCAAGTTTTGGTCATACTTTTAGTTCTTGCCAACATCTACGCTATAATTTGATTACACAACAAGTGCATTTCCGGAACTAAATTTAAAGTTGCTAAGCACCCGAATTCAGGAATTCGCAATCACAAAACAAACGATTTTGTTAGACCACGTTAACTAATCGTCTTGGATCTTACGCCGGCAGAATAGAAATGATTTGTGAGCTTGGTTAGAAGTGACTAGTGTTGTTCCCGAAGACTGAATTAGTTGGCCTAATTTGAAATTAAGGAATCAAAAGTGAATGTCTAGAATATAGATCAATTCCAGGACCGAACGCTAGACGGAGACATTAGTTGATGCATCAATTTCAGAATGCCACATCTGTTTGCGAAAGAATATCTTGCCCCCCAGTAACGTGTTCTCCGGAATTCGTCGTGTATGAAAAGGGGCGGTGCTGCCCTGTCTGCCAGCTTAAACGTCGTTGTCGTTTAGAAGGGCGTCGGTACAGGGTAAGGTACATAGCTTTATTTACTATTTTGTCGTGCTGTGGCGAACTGTGTCTTTGAGAATATATTCGTTGAAGTGTTCTGTTCCTCTAGTAATCACGCCTGAAACATTTCGGTCTCCCATTGACGTAAACATATGAAACAAGGCCGTTCGATTTAGGGGTAGGGTAGGAGGCATGTCCAAAAATCACAAAAATGAAACGAGCAACGGCGCGGACATGACATTTCGGAATTGTTCTCGGCTCCCCACCAGTGTCAATTATTTGTTTTGGAAGTTATGAACTTGGGTGCAGTATTCCCAAATGCTTTGTGTGTAACTATTTTCCACAAGCTTTCGTAGTCTTTTACATGAAGTTTTATATTGCATTATCACTTAATTTTGTAATTCTGATTATTTTTCTCTGGTGGCTCGTGGTCAGCGGAACCTTCTGGGCCGGAGTCTCCATAAGCTTCAATTTGTATTAATTGTATTTTGCTCTTAACGTAAATAAAATATGTTACTACCACTACCCCTTCCACCACCACCACCACTACCACCACTACCACCACCACTACTAATACTTCTACTACCACTACCACTACCAATACTANATACTACGACTACCACTACTACTACCAATACCAATTCCACTACCACCACCGCTACTACAATGACTACCACTACCACCACCACTCCCACTACCCCTGCAACTACCACTACTACTACTACCACTACCACCACCACTACTACTATGACTACCACCACCACTACCACTACTACCACGCCTACCACCACCGCCACCACCACTACCACCACCGTCACTATTACGACTACTACTACTACTACCAATACCACTTTCACTACCATCACCGCCACCACTACTACTACATTGGGATTGTCATATAACACCTCCGAAAATCGTTTTGTCCAATCGTTCAGTAATCTTATAGCAAATTGATTCATCAAAGTTTGGGCTGTTTTGAAATGCCATTCTGTCATGCACAACCGTTCGTTTCTACCAGCCCAATAACAGAAAGGTGATATTTTCAGCATGGGAAGTCGTGGAAGCCTAATATTTGCACCTCTTGCAACTGTGATAATGGAGTCACGAGGTGTCACGTTGAACAATGCAGTAATTCACTAGGCTGTCCCAAGGTAATACAAAATTGATGCTAATGTAGTAGTTCAAATTTCCATCTCGTTGGAATCGAGTGATATATTGAACACTAATTATTGAACATGGGAGTCAGTTAGCTAATGGGCACAAATACCCGAAGGTAAAAGATTCGCCTCCAGGCACTTAATTACAGTAACGAGTATTAGAGTGAACAGGACTCCCAGCCCACGTTACAGATTTGGTCTTTGCATCTGACAAACTTTAAACGTGTACTTTATGGCAGGAAGAGTTCCTAAACACGTTGCTGCTTGATAACCTATATTACTAAAATATGTTTATCAGCTCACTGTACGAAGAACATCACAGTAGAAAACGGCGTCGACATGGCGCTATCTTACATACAATGCTACATGTACACAGGCATAGTTTCCCCTTTGACGTCGAAACATAAAGTTTTGCATGTTTAATGAGTTATTTTATGGGTTGCAGAACTATGAGTTGAAATACAGGGAAGACGAATGCTGCCCTCGGTGTGTTGAAAGTAAGTGCCACAAGACGTTAATTTCATTAATGTATCAAATTTATCCCTCGAGATCCCAATAAACTAAATCAGCAAAGGATCAAATGTACAGTACAGTTTATAAAGGCATGAGGTATTCACTGAAGGCTTATATCATTATAGTGAGTTTACTTAAATGGCTACAAACCCACTTTTCGTCACAAAAACAACTTTTGATATAGATCGATTACAGCTATGAAATTGGCCCCAAATTGTTCTTTAGTCGAAATTCGTTGGCTTGGGATGAAGTGACTGTTAGCTGTTGCGCGAGACCCGACTCTGCAAGTTGACTTGTCACGACGTGTCATTTTATTCTCCGAGTATGGTGTCAAGCAGTAAAGAATTGTCAGTTGTTTTTAAGACTAATTCTCACATTTCATCAATGTAAGGAACAAACTGAGACCAATGTCTTAGCGATACGTAATCTAAACCAAACGTTAGTTTCCTCGACGGAATGCGGGCTTATTGCCGCTTTAAAATGCTAAATCAATTTTCTTCTTCAGAAGAGTCAACGTGCACAGTATTTGGCGATCCTCATTACAAAAGTTTTGATGGGCGTATTTTCAACTATCAGGGAACTTGTAAATATATTCTCGCTCAAGACTGTCAAAATCAGGCTTTTAGTGTTCGCGTCAGGAACTATTCGCGTCTGGCTAATTCTTTTGCGTGGACCAAATACGTCATCCTCCATATTGGAGGACTAAAGTTATCTCTTCTACAAAATCTCGTTGTGAAATGCAACAGAAAACGTGTGCAATTGCCTTTCGTCAAAGAAGGAGTATTAATTGCAGAACGAGTTGGGAACTCTGTTGAAGTGCGGACGAACATTGGAGTGAGACTGTTCTGGGATGGCAACAGCTTCTTAGAAGTGACTGTACCCGCCAAATTTAAATCACTCGTGTGCGGTCTTTGCGGGAACTATAATGGTGCTATGGAAGACGATTTTAAGGACAGGGACAATATAGTGCAGTCAAGTGCTCAATTATTTGCTGATTCGTGGAGATACGGTACTACCAGGGCGTGCCAGAGTGTTAACCAATCAGAGAAAAGAAATCGATGTCAAAGGGACTCCTCGCAGAAACGTGAGGCGGAAGAGTACTGTAGTTTACTCAAAAGCGAAACATTCCGTGGATGTCATGGTTTCGTCGATGTGCACTCATATGTCAGGTATACTCTTGCAAAGCGAGCCTCAAAGTTGAAATTGTTCAAATGTATAATGTTTTGTAAAACGCCAGTTTTAATACAGTGTAGTATATTTTCCCCACTTTGTACACAGCGGTCTCTTTCACATGCTCATTTGATATTATGGTTTTCAATTTCAGCGTGTTGACGTATTGAATACGCTCACATTCGCATGTACGAAATAATATATGTATGTAGTATGTAGTATGCATAGGATAACGTCCATTCAGAGCACCTCGGGTATTTTCTCCTGGTTCAAAATGACTTGCCTTACTATTGAAGTCGCACGTGCGGAGATATGAAACATCTCAGAGGGGAAATTTGAAGCTTTGTTAAATCTAACAGACATGAAAACAAAAGAACGTCAAATTAATGACAAAATACAGATACATTAGGCCTACAAACTAGAAAGTTACTCTTGTGGCGCCTGAAAAAGCAGGCGACAGACTGCGCACGCAATATAGCGATACCAGTTTTGATAGTCTGGGTTTCCTATTTTAGGTCGTGCATAGTTGATGAGTGCGAATGCCCCTTGACAAGGATGTGTGCATGCGAGTCGTTCAAAGCTTATGCACGGGAATGTGACGGACACGGCCTGAGAGTACCTTGGGAAAACGTCACTTCCTGTTCAGGTAAAGGTAAAATGTTTATGTCAGGGAAGACAAAATCAGTTGGGCAATGTTGCCAGATTGCTGCCTGAACTCTTCTCTGAACAACTTAGCGATAGCTTGGACTGCGGAAAATGAGAAGAAAATTATAAAAATATGAAGCACCAAGGTCATGTGTGAGTTGAAGCAAATATGGACACAGACGTCTACATTCTCAAGCAGACTTCGCTTTACAGGAGAACCAGGCAATCAGATGAGCGAACTCCGAATTATTCGCATTTACCACCGAATCATCTTCGCTTACCACGGAATCAAACGTACCAACTGCACCACCGTGCATACCAGCAAGAGCATACACATTGAAACGCAAACTAATTTGACTGCGTTCATAAATCATTCGCTCGAGCATTGGTATCATTCGTAGGAACCCCGTGGTATTGGCGTATTTATTATCAAAGAATGTATTTCGTACGTATCATTCAGTGCTTCGTGAGCGGGATTCGTACATGTAATACGTTTGTTTGGTATCCTTGCTTTATTGACGTTTATTTACATTTCAGTGTCCACGTGTCCTCGCGGCATGATATTGGACCCATGCGGAGCCTCGTGTCATAGAACGTGCCAGAATCTTCAAAACACAAGCATCAAGTGCTCAGCCGACTGTCGTCCAGGATGCACGTGTCCTATAGACAGAGTTCTTCACAACAACGCGTGTATTTTGCCAAAAAATTGTCCTGGTGCTAGGTGACGTCTGTAGTCTTGTGAGTCGTGATGAGGGTATTCATCAGGAGTCGATTGCATAGAACCTAAGTGGTTATCCGATGACCAGGGCCGCGTTCCGTAATGCAAGACAACCGCGAGACATTTGCGACTAGAAATCTTGTTTATAATTCAACATTCCACCCTTATCGACCAATCACTTCAGTGACGGCCACTTTTCTAGTTTACATTTTACTTTCAACAGCGTGATTTTGCGTGATCTCGTCAAACTTGCAAAGAATTCGCTTTACTGAACACACCCCGCTTTCTTCGTTGCCTGTTGTCAGGAACGAGATAAGCGATAAAGAAACATCACTGACAATATTATTAATTAAGGTATAACCGTTCCGTAAACGCACTCGGTCGTAAAGCTTGCGTGATAACGCGCTTTACATGTAATGGGGACATCTCAAGAAGACTGCGGTGACATCGCTTTTCTCGCACGGAACTTGCTCTAGGCAACGTAACCCTGTTAGCGATATGGGTCTTTGTTTAGAAACAAACAATTAACGACTTCGTTTTGAAAGATATCATGTTTACAAGCACATGCAGTTCCAAAATTCTAATTTAAGCTCAGAACATTGGCAACTGAAAAAGGAAATAGAAGTTCTTGTATAACCGTAAACGAGACGTGCGGTAAAGGGGATGGAGGCAAACAAACGCACGTGGCGCTGCAAGATGATCACGGCAAAATATATACAATGCAAAAACATGCCTTTCTGATCTGATTTTATCTAACCAAATCTAATCTGATCTAATCCAATCTTATATTATCTAAACTAATCTAATCTAATATAATCTAATTCATACAGTTCTCTCAATTCACAGTTGCTAATTATTTTTCCAAGTGCTATTATGGCTAGTGGGCAGGTGTTTTCGCCAAAAATGTTGTCTTAACAGCTCGAGACTCTTCGGAGTAACACAACATTTCGTCTCCTGTGGATCATTTAGTGTGTAAACAATCTACCTCAAATGTGTTACAATTCCAATTATATAAGAATACACGCATATCATATAATTCACTAGTGTTTCTCTGTCTAAGCAATTCAATTTTCTTCGGATATTTTGAATATCCAAGAGCGAGTCAGACTTATGATAAATAATAATTTATTTGAATTAAGTCCAAAACGTTACCAATTCTGATTAAATATACGTTAAACTACAGATATTTTACACGAGTGACTGTTATAAGCCGAGGTTGCTGTGACGAGTAAATATTTTCACGAAGGCTGGGTGCAAATACTTACTCGGTACAGCAACCTAGGCTAATAACATTCAATAATATAAAACTCGTGCAGTTTAGCATATATATTTGTACCGCAGTATTACCCTCGAATGGCAAATACATTCGTGTAATAACGCATCTCCCCAGTGAAATAACATTTTGGCGGGAAACGAGGCCGGCTTCGAACCCTGGCCACATGAGTTTCAGATTGTCGACTTCACCACTGCACCACTCAGTGGCTGACGTCATCGAATGTGAAAATAGAATCCTTAAATGAGTACGCGCAACAATCTCATGTTCATCAAAAGGCATTGTACCGACATTTATACGCTATGAAAAATAAGACGCATAATTTCCATAAAAGCAATATTTTAATTCAGTGACATTTTTCTCTCGTGTTCTCTCACTTGTAAATCACCGATCTCCGTCGGGATCCTTTGACTTGAGCATTATACTCAGTTACTAGTGGTAACCTGCTTTAGCAGACGATATTTTCCCGGTCGAAGCTTAGCTTGATGAAATGTGTAGTAAGCTATAATAGTTGCTAAACCTTATTACATTTCTCAGTCCTTATCCCCCTTATCTAGAGCCCTCGTGGATTTTGTAGAATTATCACCCTCGGGCTAACGCCTCTCGGACGATAATTCTCCAAAATCCACTCGGGCTCTAGATAACGGGGGATAACGACTTCGCCTTGTAATAATCTATATTTATACCACAATATTAGCGTCAAATGGCAGATACAACCGGGTAATAACCCATAAAGTTATCTCACTAGTGAGATAACGATTTGGCGGGAAACCGAGGACGGGGTCGAACCCGGGACCCTAATATTGCTGGTCGCCGACTTTACCACTACACCACGCAGCGACTGACGTTATCAAGAGTGAAAATAGAATACTTAAGGTAGGTGTATACACTGATCAAATCTCCAGGTTCCTAACTAAAATGAGTAAAAAGGGAGTTTTAACTAGTTAGACATGACTCTGAAAGTGACAAAAATCGAAAAAAAATGTTTTTTTTTGTAGTTCGTTTTTTTAAAAAATCGTATTTTTTAATTTTCAACAAATCCAATTTTACCTCGAATTTTTTCTCAAAATGCACAGGGATCATCATCAACTATTTCCTTACGCAATATTCTACTTATCCATACCAAATATATGTACAAAATCATTATGATCTTGATTTTGTGGCATTTTTTGTGTGTGAGTTGGGGCAAGCACGCCACTTTTTGTCATTTGGTCACTTTCCGTCTAATAACTAAAAATCTGGTCCATTTATCAAAAAACCCTGGCACGCGATTTTACTTCAGTCCAAGAGGATTTCAAATTTGCAACTTTCGTTAAAATTGACCCACGTGTTGTGGAAAAATAGGCCCGAGAATCGTGTCACTATCCTGAAATCACGAGCCGAGAAAAACNGGCTTTTCTTAAAAGGTCACGACCTCCGACCCCGGGCCTCTGACATAGAAAGTAGTTACAAAGCCGTGGAGAGTCAGAAAAGGTAAATCGATTCATTGCAATGTTTCTCGTTTAGTATGTGGTATAAATAGATTATTACATGTTCTCAGCCGTTATCCCCCTTATCTAGAGCCCTCGTGGATTTTGGAGAATTATCACCCTCGGGGCTAACGCCCCTCGGGCGATAATTCTCCAAAATCCACTCGGGCTCTAGATAACGGGGGATAACGACTTCGCCATGTAATAATCTATATATATATACCACACATTTAAGTTTTAATCCACATTTTTTGGCAACGCTCGTGCAGTAACCGCGTCACATGACTGTAGACCTTCGCGGTTATTACACCGGAGCGTGTAAGACTCATGTCGCATAAATACATTCTGAGTAATTATTTTCCATGCGTTCGTTTAAATGGCTTAGAACGCGAAAAACAGACTAAATTGCATTATTCAATTTGGTTCTCTGTCACTGAAACAACAGAAGTCAATCTGTTCACCAAGTATTTTTTACGATTTGTTCGCAAATACTTTGAATGTCTATTGATATCAATGCATTTTTCCTGTAATTGAAAAAAAAAAACACCTGTCCACTCGTCACTTCGTCGATTTTTCTCCCTCAAGGCAAACCACGTCTCCTTCTTTGAGCGCATGCGCGCGCATATATTATTAAGGGCTGAGAATTTGAAAACTGTATTGGGACTATAAAACCATTTCGTCTGTGTTTTTGAAAATAGTGAATCTGGCGATTTTTCTACAAATTCTTGCAATATTCAAAGTGAATAACTCTCGCGTTAGCATTACCCATGATTGAAGTACATGTAGATTCGTTACGATCTGTTTAAAAGGTAGTTTTTACGTAACAGGCCTCTTGAAAAAAACAACAACAAAAAAGCACGGTCGCACGGGCATGCACGCATTGTTTGACGAGTTTAATCGTTTTCCTCATTACATGTACATCAATGAATGGTATAAAAGAGTACGTGTTTTTTTTTTTGAAAATAAACATATATTGGACATCCAAGGGTAAAGCATCAATCGACGCAAATATGGAATTATCAATTGAATGACTTCGAAAGTGGCACTACGAAAGAAAAGCTAGAGTGCGTCTTGAGTGACTCTTGAAAACAAAAGGTACAGGAAATACGCCTGCAACGTAGAAGGAAACAATGGGTTATGAGGTGTTCATTTTTCGGTTCCAAAATGGACTTGAGAAAAGAGTTATCTACCCGTCCCCAAAGGATCTTTAGATGTCATAATAAGTCAACAAAAAACTTGTGAAAAACACACAAAGGCTGAAAATAGATCAATAATTTCTGCCAGAACACTGTTGCAATGTCGCAGTGGTAACGGAAAACTGCTTATGAAATGAGATCCAATTTATCCTATTCATGTTTCTTAGATCAGAATCATCTAGAAACGTGTCAAGGACTGCACCAGCGAACACGTCATGTTTTAACACGACATGCAAGAGCGATGAAATATGTTAAACCTGTGAAACCGTGTATGTAGGTTAAAAGAAACAACAATCCTGTCAGTGATCTAACTGTGTTAAAATTGTCAGTTTTACCTGCTGATGCTCGGGGCTGCAGTCTGCCTTCGGTCAAGCACAGTAACGCTCATATCTCGCTAGAAAAGTATGATCTCGCGAGATTCCGCTAGATATCGACGTGTATTTTCAATGAGAGCACGCGATTTCGGTTAGATTTTTCCCTTCGCGAGACAGTTACTGAACTCTACCATGTTCATATGAAGAAATAGTATGCCTTTGGAAGTGAACGGCGGAAAGGCTTGGGATCTGTTTTGTGGAACTAAAATCACAAAAGTTTCTATGGGAACTCTTTGCTGAAACATCATTACAATTATTGCGGCTATATTCCAAACGAACTTTTTATATGGACAACTTACTGCTGCATAGGTTCTTCTTTACTTGTTCTTTACTCAGATGCGGAGTGATGTTTGGCTTTACAAACTACTGTCAGTTCGTTATCACTTCAAGAGCATACTCGGCAAATAACACGTAACGCCGTGGCGAGTCAGTTTGTATAGTCTGGTCTCCGGCAACAAAGAATTCTCAGTTCTTTTGCAAGCCAGAAATCACCACAATTTTGATTAAGGAACAATTTGATACCAATTTAATGGTACGTAGACGGAATTAAATATATTTTTGTGATTAATAGCGGGTTTATAATCACTTTAAATAAAGTATGTGTCTGACATAGGCCCATGAACCCATGCCTCTACTCTGCAACATCTCACCGACATCGATGTTCCCTGTTCCACTGGCGAGTGGTATGCGCCTCTCCTTCCCTCACCGTTCTCACCTATTTTCTCAGGGCAACCTAGGAATCAGTCTAGAAGTGAATTCAACCATCGAGCGTCGTCAACTTTACCCACTCTTTCATGTCTCATATTGTCGATGAGTAAAACAGTTCAGAATTACAAAAAAAATCCCGCGCTATATCGGACAAAACAGCAATGGCGCCATCTCACTCAAATGCTGCTGATCGAGGGGTGCTTTGCAACCCGTCTTTGCCAAAGTGTTGTAATTTACTTGTGCATACGGGCAATTGTTATGTTTTACCCTGTGCACCACCTGGTGATGTTTGCAAGCCCAAATAAAGAACTCAAAATTCACACCTCACGAGATAGTTGCTGTTGGGAAGCTCCCACAAGCGCAAAGTCAAAATGGCGAAAGTCCTTCGCAAACGTATTATTGGAAGATTCCCTACGATGTGTTTTGATCACCATAAAGAGCTTAATTATCAAGATGCTTCCTGTGGAAGCAAACGAAGTGTTTCAAGCAGCAGTGTATTCAGGACACCAAGGTTTGAGCCAAGTCATATATTACCCCAGCTTCATTCACAAATTCATTTCTCTTGATTGCCAAACGCTACTCGAGGCTCGACACGAAAATTTGCCAATACCGTTGCACGATTCGAATAAACAGTTCACATTTCACGCGAAGTCATTGGTCAATTTTCGAGTCAAGTCTTGAGTACAGTTTAGTGGTCACGGACCATAGACAACATTAAAAATTAAACTGCTTTAGCCAAAACAACAAAAAGGAAACGATCTTTGTAGATGCCAATATACACACAAATACGTCACAATGTGCAAGCTCAAAAGTCTGCTCTCACACAATAGTTCGCTGATATTAGCAATTGTTCTATCTCGGCATTTCGGACGTCGTAGAGTTACTTATCATAAAAGTATTTTCAGTCAAGCAGAATTATCTCAGTCTCATGATCACGTGTTTCCACCTTGGATGTGTTTCCACAAAAATAACGTCATCATCAGTGGCGTCGGGCCTGAGGTCCTATAAATATACTCCGACTTAACCGATAGCTATTTGTTGCGGGAACTGGTCCTGTAAATAGATAACTGAAAATTAATCTAATGCTAAGTAAAGGTTGCCGATAGCAGCCACGGAGTTCATAGAAGTCTAGACAATTTTAACAACAATACGAACAACAACTACGTGTGTTATAACATACTGAAGTTCAATCTGAACACGGCCTGAAGCCATTTCGAGAAATAAACGGCGTAGACAATTAGTTCAATATTAATTACATACGGGGTGAGAATAAACTGATTAAACTCACTAAAGTTCCAATACCTAAACAGAAACTATAATTCCTGAAAGTGCGAATCCATGTCCATAGACTGAAGATTCTATGATCTGAAGGTTTGACAGTCCGAAAACAAAACTACTACGTCCGAACTATGGACGATTCTATAGAACCTTCGGACTATGGAGACCTATGCGTTTTACGGTTTTCGGACTATCGAACCTTCCGATTTTTCAGTTGAACCTTCCGTATTTCCTAACACTTTTTGAAATAGTTTGGATTATCAAACCATCGGACTACAGAGGCGCACACGAAATTATCGCAGATCTAATTTCTAGCGAGAGAAGCAAGATCTCGCTAAACCAAAAATCACTTGAGCAAAGGACGAGAGTTTCTCCAGTATGCTCAGGAGCTTACGTGTAGCAGCCTAGACCAACAAAATGGTGGTTACTGAAGTGATTGGTCCGCGGAGTGATATAATATGGAACTGGAATCACTGTATGCGTTCGGTAAGTGGTGAAGATTTTTCTCCGCAAGTTTCAAGCTAATGCCTTGCGGCCTACGGACCTCAGCTTAAAGGAGAATGCCACCCAAAAAACAACCCATTTTGTATCAATTTAGATTGAGTAGCTCTACTCGATATCGGCACGTTCGGTTGCGTTACCTGACAGCTGACGGCAGACGGAGATGCTGAAATTATCCAATAACGTCATCGGTTTCACACGCAGTCTGTTCAGCAGTTCACAACACGGGTTACTGATGTCGCCGGCTTATCGCTTGAATTAATCGTTTAACTCCAATAAATCATCAAACTTCGATGTAAAACCCTTAAAATACACCGAGTTCTTATACAAACGTGTTGTTTTATTTCGCTGTTACGGAATTATTGGTATTTGGACACACCGTAGCCTACAAAGTTCAGCATGCCAATTTACCAAGATCCGTAGCGGGAATTTGGGGTCTGTTCGGTGATAAATTCGAAGTATTCTTCCGTGAAATACAGGCAGGAGAACCTAAATCTGTGTTGTTTAGACTTGTGATTTTTTGGAGTTCTAAACATACAAAACGCTTGATATCCCGGCAAGTGACTCGGAACCCGATCAGGGCGGCCGGACTGACTCGTTATCCCGGCCAGTGGCTCGGAACCGGATTAAGCCCGTTGCGGCCGCCGGGACTGGCATGAACATAAACCAGCTTGAGTTGGAAACTAAACCTCCAGTCACGAAAAGACTATAATAGTGAGCCAAAGAAATAATGTGCACGCAATTATTTATGTGAATTAGCCACGAAACTGAAAATCTACTTACTTGTCGGGGGCCGAGAAGTCGGGTTCCCCTTCCACAGACAGTCAGGGCAGAGGTTGTACAGTAACAATGATTTGAATTATGTACTTGTATTTCTAAATAAAGATTCCCCATAGCATATAAAATCGAGTAATTGTTTCACAACACCTTTGCGTCAGCAGACACAGAATTAGCATGCGCTCACACGGCCTCGGTTCCCTGTCAATTGCCTTTATTGCCGGTATCAAAAGCGAGTAATGCAGTGGTTTATTCATTGCTGGCTTCTCAACATATGCACTCACGAATACTGCAAAGTTATCACACATTGGGTCTAATGAGACAGATTTTGTTTCAGTTTTATATAAGCATTGGTTACGATGAGAATAATTCATTTTGAATAATACACCTCTACATGGCAACTCGCCCGGCCCCAATCCCGACTTAGTCAAGAGCTCATCTGACGAAGATTTCACGGATCGGATCAGGTTTCACAGGCTATCAGTTCGAACCGCAATGCACTCATCAAGAAATAATAGAGAGGCGCTGTGATTATTCTTTGGTAAAACGGAATTCGTCAGAGTCGACGAAATGCCGGCCACAGACCAGATGTTTCACGGCCTCATGCCTGCTATTACAGCGTATCTTTCATTCTTCACTACCGCGGGTCACTTCCTAAGCATTTCGGGCTCTCGAGGAAGTCGTAGAAACGATATACCCGCTTTCTTTGCAGCTTCATAGTTCGGACAAGCGGGAACGATGCACCGGGATGTAGCGACATTCACTCTGCAAATGAACCACTGACGTCACTGCGTCGTTTATCACCTTCCTCACAGTTTAACGCGACAACTCAGGTCGACCGTATAAAAGGCGATGTGGATATAGACCGACTAAGACGGTAAAAAAGACTATTTAAATCGGGTGGCATTCTCCTTTAAGTTACCAATTTGCACATTGAGGTGGATGCTATCGTTTTGGCACAAGACCTTAAAATTACAGAAAATTCCTTAGCCCTGAGATGGTGTCTCATTTACTCGTTCTTACGACTTAAAAAGAAATGGCGTGTTTAACTGCGACTTGCAAACTTTTCCTTTTAAAACGATGTTAATATGTGAAACAAAATCATAAATACCCAAAGAGTAATTGTTTAGATTCACTGAAACGCTTTTATTAACGCCATGTTGTTGCTACACCGACTAGTTAAAACACAGCTGAATTGTGGGTCATTGGCCGACACAGACAAAAATGAATCAGATGGTGTAAGGGAGAACATTTCGGATGAGTTCACGTGTTCAGTTTGTGTTTATCACTGGAAGATAACGAGTACGAATACGAAGGACTCAGACTTCAATAATGTTCAAGAATCCGTCGACTTCGTTCTTGTCTTCTTGTGACGTAATAGGAGATCACGTGACAACATTTTCGCACATTATAGAACTTGACGATAATACCGTAATTCGTAGAGTTAGTTAGATAATGACTACAATGCAGTCCAACCTTGATTAAATAATAAACGTCAACATTTTCGAATTAATATTAATGAGGTGCAAGAAGTAATAGGTTCCGAATTAGCCGAGTATCTAGATGTACGACACTATACAATTCAACCCAGTAAAAAGCGCGCATTTTCTCCTAGCTGACCAAAAAGCATAATTGGTTCTGTATTTTACTTAAAAAAATGATGCGGCGGTGTAGTATTTTTAGCTAGCCATTTTAAAAATAATAATCAACACGATCAAAGTTATACGTGCGAGACAGTGCATCCTCGACAGGAGTAATTATGCCTCACTTGGTAAGCTACTGCGAGTAAAACTTTGCTTCAGCGCATTTGAGGGACTTTTTAAAAAATCGAGACCTTGGTTGAAATTGATACGAGGGACTTTTTCTTTAAAATTTGACGGTAACACAGTTCAAATTCGAATTTTTATTTTGTGTGTTCTAGATCAAAACGAATCGTCATGTTTGATCCGGGTAGGAAAACCTTCAAAGTCGCATGTCCTTGCACGACTACGGACTATGTTTTTCCGGCACTCTTGTATCTTGTCCATTACCCATTTCGGTGTCTGTTGGTTAACCACGACTTTTTTTAGCTCGGTCACTATACGCTTGGTTAACACGTGATCATCAGTAAAGAGCAGAATTAAAAGAAAGTGAAAGTAGGATATTTACCTCTACACCAGCTGGATGAAGAATTTGAAAATCTGCATTCATTATATTCAACATATTCCGGGATATATTGGTCATGTTGTAGTCTCCATCACGAATATTCATTAACCGTGGTCGCAACAATACCAAATTAAGTCAAAGTTAACTAAGACGTTTCCATTGACAAAATTCCACACCCTGTGAAAACTTATAAAATCTTTCACAGTTTTTATTCCAAATAATTCAAAATCAAGGCATTCCAGATTCAAGTTGTGAGGCACATATTTTAAATGAGTCGTGATACTGACCAGAACCAACTTTGTTTTTATTTTTATTTGCCCATTGACTGGATCACGTGACTGTTCTCTGGCATTCAATGTTGATTCTGCATAGAAAGAAATTTGGTGCTTCGCTTGATTACAGTAGGCTTTATTTACCAAGAATGGAGCCCAGGATTTCCCGAGCTATCTTGACCATGCCAGGAATAGGCGCTGCATTCCACTTTAAAGCTGGCATGACTGCTGGGTTCAGTCATGGAGGAATAGTAGTAAAGTACCTATCACCCCGTTGCGTAATCCGTTTATAGCGCGGAAATATTCTTCTTAAGTGAACTATGTAACCGTTTGCTGGCACGGGCTCGATAGCTCTGTTGTCAGAATGCCCGCCTAGTGTTCGGGATTGAGATGCTTGGTTTCACTGCTAGTTCGGGAGAGATGATTTTTCCCTAAGGCAAATAAAGGCTAATGTAATTAGGTGAAAAGCTTTAATCTGAGCTTTCCAGAAAGACTTTTCATCAGCGAGTACTTCCCACTGCAAGAAATAACCCATAGGATGATAATCATCAAGCATTTTAATCAAACTTGGCAACGCCCGTACCGTTGACATAAATACTCAAGACGAAATCAGAATTAAGCAGTCACAGTTGCTTAACATTTGTTTTGTGTACCTTCAGGAATCATGAAACTCACACTAGTACGATAGGACCTTACCCAAAAGTGATTCCTAACACCGTTTTCGAGAACAGTACCAGAAAGTTTCATTTGATTACGATCAGCAATTTTTAGAGTTACGACGAACGAATGACACTCTGTGACTAATAGAGGTTTCTTAGGGAAAAGGTCGGATTGTGGCGACTTTTGTCGCAACCGGTAGAAGTACGATCCAAGTCGTCGCTTCGTCACGGTAACAGGTGTTTGGGATGCATATTGTCGCACAGTCAATAAATAGCATGCGTCGAGCTATACAAAAATTATGTGCAGAGAAAACTGGCACATGTGGTCGCCCTCCAAATCGTTAAAAGGTAGTCTGTTTACCAGGATTTCCGGCACACTGTCAGGTCCAGAGTCAGAAGGAGCCACAGGAAATTGTAACAAAGTCCGAAAAAGGTTGTGTTAAGCTGAACGGGGAAAATATCCGGTAGTTGGTTGGTGGTGATGAGAACCACACCTGATGACAGCCTCGTTTGCAAAAGCTTTGATTTTGCAAACAAGAGCATTAGCAATACTAAAGACTTATTTTACTCCTTTGCATGACAATCTGTCCACCAACTTTCCTATCGCTACCTAGCCACAAGATGTACTTCATAATTTCTCTGTTTTAAGAGAAAATGAGTATTGTGAAGTAGGTGTCGTCATTGCCTTGGGCTCAGATGGTCAGTTTATTGGTATGATTCATACTGGAAAAGTCAGAAAACAGCGTTAACAAATTTGAAAGGCCATGAAACCACAATAGCTAGACATCGCCGAACACTTAATCATGTGAATACGACTCGAATTGCCTCAGACGAACTAAAATTTTCTTTACATTCACTAATTTAGAACACAGGAAGAGTTTCGTCAGTCGAAAGATACATGTACACTGAAATATAAAATTTTAGCCCTGTTTGTGTTTGCCATATTTTACTATTATATTTATTTTCTCTAAAGTGGAAACCAAATTACATATGGCAGCAGTTGAGCAAGTGCCTATAATGTCGCCATTCACAAATAAAATTAAATTAAAAAAAAATTCGTTAAGTTCAGTTAAGTTTGAAAATATTTGGAGTTGTGGTGAATGAGCGATGCTTGGGTTTTAGTTTCGACTGAACTAAGTCGCGTTAAAGTCCGTTTTGTGGAGTTTTCAACTGAAGTTAAGCGGAAAAAGTATCTTTGAAGTGGAACTTGCTAATTCCTTATCTCTGTGATTGTTTGGCCGAATTAATTAGAAACACAACATATAGAGACGATGTGAATATGATGTACACTGTAGGTTGAAAATTGCCAAATGTTTTTTTAAGAACGAGTTTGTGGCGAAAATGATCAGCCGCAAATCACTGAACTGTGTCCAGTAAGTATCGTGACATGATGCTGGGGAATAGCTCTGCATGATGCGAGCTATGTGAGGACGTGAGGTACGTCATTAGTGCAAAGGCCACCTATTTGCAGATTTTTTATTTTCAAATTTACAAGTTGTCGGTGAATACAATTGCACTTTGTTTAGCGTAGATTATGTTAAAATAGCATTGTCGATTAGTTCCTGCTGTACATTAGCATAGTCAGGAGCATACAAATACATCTTTAAAGCCCCAATCAGCACCATCGTTTGTTTCATGCTTTTAAGGCAAGTTAGTTTTCCTACACAAAATACAAAGGCAGGCCGAAAGGATTTCATTGATTGCTTCAACTTGAAGACTCACTTCTGCGGTTTGCCTTGCCTGGGACTTTAATTAGGAGATCTAATATCCGTCATCATCTATAATTGAAACACCTGACATTTGATGCTTGAAACTATAGATGATATATGTAACCGATGTTCGATTTACTAATGTAACGTTTCATAGGTGCAACTCCTCGTCTAATCCAGTTTCGTCCCCGTCACCATCCAGTCTCGCACCGAGGTAGACACCAGTTTTACTACCCTCCATCTGCAGTGAACATAAGCTTTACCTCCACCTATAACCCGCCGACACCAGGAGCACTCCCCCGACAAAAGCGCTACCTCCGGCTCTCTCTCTTAGGACGCTTTAAAGGACTCGTAGGAAAGAAAACATTTCCCGTCCAATTACCACGATATCAATCCCTAGTTGCTGCCAATTTCTCACCCAGATCGTAATAGGCGTGCGGGTTGTGTAATCTTGAGAATTTCAGTAAGAAACAGAATCACCTCGGTATGAGTTGATGGAGTTGTTGGTTATAGTTTCGTCAATTTCCAAGAGGGAAAATGATACCAAAGCCGGTCACGATTTACTTTATTAGGGTCCAGTTTAGGGAAAATCCTGTTTTTAGGGACATGCACTGAAGGGGTACATACTAGGCCATAGTCCCAGCTCTCCTATCTTTCGCCTCTGTGGCTACTTTCGGGGGGCAATGGAACTTTGGATTAAACCCATCTACAGATGTTCAAAAGTCAATTTCAAAAAAGCACGTTTAATTAGAATTTTAATTTAAAAATAGCCTCAACTAATATGTTAGCCACCAGGTGTCAGTGCAAAATGATCAGCACAGTCAATCAAATGCCAGGAAAATATTGTGTCCGTACTTTTCCCATTCCCAAGTTATCTGCTTCATGAAAGTATTCGAGGACAGCCAGTAGATCTTATCCTGCTGGCTAGGCTAAGTTGTTTATAACTACTGTCCACATTGAGAAGAATTAATTCTTGGATGGGTGTTCAAGTAATTGGCCATGCTGTGTGCTAAAGTGAAGAGCATTTTGGTTATCTGTTTCAGTAAAAAGATTACTGTAACATGGCTGATATGTTTAGACGAAACGGTATCCAGGTTGACAAATTTTTTAATGCCGGGTAGGGTGTAGGCTTGCACAGATATTTTTAAACCTTTTCATTAAAATTGGGCTCAGCATTTGTGGTTCCTGGTCAATTCATGGAAGGCATTGAACCTTTTGTATGCAAGCTGTACGGCGACTCATCATCATGAGTTCGGCGCTACCGCATATTCAGGTTGAAATCTGTGATGGAATCATCTCTGCCTCCTCATCATGATTGTTTGCTGTTACATGCCATAAGAGCAAACTACCAGTGTGCCATTCACAAAAGAGCCTCGCAACAGCATGCCAGTGCACCTTCTCCAGTTAATAGGTAATGGGTGGCTTTTGGTGATCTGAAGTTCCACTGGATGACTCTGCCTTTAGCCCCAGAAAATGTCATTAAAATGTTAATTGCAAATGTAAAAAGGGTGGTTGTAGTACAAAAACGTGCTCTTGTTTGGAGTCAGGCATGCCATGTTCTAAGTTGTGTGACTGTCTTGTGTAAACACGGTGTCTCAAGAAACAAGTTTTGATGACAATAATGATGATGTAAATGATGATGGAGTGGATGAAGAAAAAAATAAATTTGTGCTATGTTGTTAAATAACTATAATTTTGTAAGCTAATGGAAAATATTGACAACATTTTATTATCCTCGTGGCAGTCAGAACTGTACGGTTTATCATTCCTCTGTGGCAGTTGACAGTGAACTGCAATGTGGATAATAATTAATTATGACAATTAATGAAAGTGATTACAGTGAATTCATTGTAGATGCTTGGAAATGTATGTTGTTCATATGTAGGTTGTGATATCAACTCTTTATCAAGTTCTAAATGCTTAACAGTGTTGCTCTTTTGGTAGGAGTTCAGAATATAGTAGTATGTTTTGTGGCCAACAGGAGGCGTTGCTAAAATTTTTCTTTTCCTCTTTTTTAGCAATTTTTCACATAATGTCATAATATTTATTAATATTTATCACTTTTCTTCTCCAATAACTTCAAATGAACAAACCCCAATCAAATCATCATTCAGATTTTGTTTAGTGTTGTTGGTTTTCGAAAATGGGTTTTCTGTGCCAAATATTGCAAAAAGTCAGATATTTGAGATAAATTTCTCGAAAACGTGCTAGTAAAACCTTGGAAACTTTATAGATTCGTAAAGTCTAGTACTTAATGACCTAAAAACAAAAAAGTAGCCACAGAAGTGATTTTCTAGGCTTCCTAGAGTCGAATAGACTATGGCCTATACTGTAAGGGTGCGGTTCTAAGGTCTCTGGTACACCGCCTAAAGGGTTGTTTCAAAAGTACATGTTAAAAGTGGGCAACCGAGGTTTTGTTTTGCCTTCCCCCGGGGGTGGACAAATGATATCAAACTGCCCAAATTTCATCTCCCTAGGTCAAAATTCACAGAAACACCAACTTCTTAGAGGGTTAGTACAGAGCTCTTTACTGTTTGGAGTCGGAATTTCAGCCAGCATCGGAGTCCATTGAAGCATTACAAATTTATTTCAAATTAGATTAACTTAACTTAACAGTGAAAATAGTCTATGAATCTATCGATTTTCGTTACCCTTGCATGTTACCAGAAAATCTAAGATTGTCAATGCACTCACAGCGCGCATTTTGAATGAATCGCCAGTTGTCAAGTTGCAAGTCCGTAATTCACTGTACGAAAGTGTTGGCAAATTCCGAACGGATCCGTCCAAATACATGTACATGTAGAGTACTTCAAGGGTCATCGGGAGAGCACCGGAGACGTGGCATTCTACGGGTGTTTGGGTGCCTACGCCCAAGAAAGTTTCAAATTTTTTTCGTGTTAACGCGAGTTCTTGTTCACTCCAGTGGTAGCATATCACATTTTATGAATTAAACATGTAGACCAAAAATCGCAGATTTTTTTTGTTTACGGTGCCCAACAAATACAGTGGGAGCAGCTTCACCAGTTAGAAATGTACATTGTACACGATTATCAAAAATAGCACTCCTGGCAGTCTGATTGACACAGCGAGTTTCGTACGAACAAGTCTCACATCGTCATTAATGCTTTCCTAATAACAATCTTCAAAAGAATTACTATTGAATTCTTTGGGAAAAATTGTCGAGATTTTTATCGCTTTATAAATCGTGGAGAATATTGCCTTTGCGTAATTCACAAACAGTGGTCTTCAAATTTCTAAAATGATGTTGCTTTGTTTCTCTTAATACTCTCTCACGTGATACTAAAGTGCTTCGCATGAACATGTTCTCTAATTTACTCGACCCTTTCGAAGATTGTCTACTATTCCGGGTTAATAGTCGACAGTGCTAAGTTCATGCGCTCCCCCACCTGCCCCCCTCTCCTTCTTTGTGGCACTAGGTGTGATTGTGATGCCGTATTTGTTGTGAGAAACCAGGAAATAAAAAGGGCAAACGACGCATTCCCGTGATTTGTGCTGCTCAATTATTTTTTCTAACATTCGATTAAAGAATCACCTACAGCTGTGCTGTAAATTCAAAATAGCCACACATAATACGTGATAACGTGCTGAAGCGCAGCAATCATTTCTCTATGCAAGCTTGAAAACAAATGAAAATAGTAACAGACCCAGGAGGCTGGTCACGGTTGAACTTCACGTTTTTCTAGCGAAACAATTTTCACTTATATAGATTCTCCTATAAAAACAGCAAAAATATATACCGAGACAGCAATATTGACTTGTCATATTAACTATTCCAATCAAATGAAAATTGGAAGAATCGTTCGCTCCCTATGAACTTTACATAACACTCGTTTGTTACTTTTTCAGAAAGATTACCAGACACCATTCCTAAAATCTATAAGTCTATTTACACAGACTAATAGTCTATTCATAGTTGCACTTCCTATGGAGCCGAGGCTAAAAGTCAGGAAATTTGCCTACATGTACAATTCGAAGCCAAGACAAAATCCGTAGCCTGCTCAGGAACAGAATAAAAGTCAAAGCAAAATCCACTTTTGGCACTATACTTTCCGAGAAATACGCCTCAGGTCTTTCAGCATCCTTATTTTTTCTGGCCCTGCAATTCGCGGTTTGAACCTGGGAGCTTTGAGTTGTCAATCGAGTCCAGCACTGCCGTGCACCAGGAATATAACTGCCCACCATTAGTGTACGAGGTACCCGTGCGCCTTCTCGAAGGACGCTGTAACACCTGATGATGTCTACAGGAATGACCGTCCTTTACCAGCCGAAACGTCGTCCTTTTACCCGCCCCCATAAATTCGGCACTGCTAACTATTCAGGGGTGAAAGTAGATTAATTTCAAAGTGGTCGAAAACACTACAGTAGGTGCCCGGATGCAAAGCGCAGCAGCATGAAGCCAAGCGGCCCAAAGAATTACCAAAATGTGAGATTGTATTTAAGAAACATTCATACCATAGAAAGGGTTAAAGGTTGAAAAAATTGAAGACCACGTTGTGAATTATACAATTAAACACAATATGTTCCCGATCTTTCGATCTATAAAAATATTTATCCTTTTCCAAAGAATTCTTTAATAGAATTTCTTTCGAGGATCCTTATGATGAAAGCCCTGTTGACAAAGAGGACGTTGGTCGTAGGGAATTCGCTCATGTCGTCAAACAGTTGAGGGGATAATTTTAGATTTCGTACAGTGTGGGTATGTAACATGTCAAGGTTAATTTCTTCCGGTAACCTGCAATGTATTTGAGAGTTTTGGCTACACGTTAAACGCGAAAGCGAACGTGTGA
>NMRA01000229.1:581764-594799 GCA_002633005.1 Phoronis australis | reverse complement strand
TTGGCCCCCTTACACTCCTCCCTAAATCCGCCTCTGAGTGAGATCGGCAATTTCTTTCCTTGCTGCGTCTTAATGTTGACCTACATTTTCGCGCTCAATCTTGTCACACCAGCGATATGTAGGAACGTCTGTAAAATGAGCTATACCCTGGTATAGCTCATTGGTCTGTCCGTCTGTGTTAAAGGAAACAGGCAGTCTTGAAAACTTCTTTCACGTATAACCCTAACGGGACTCTTGTGGTTTTAGCTCAGGTGTTTTGTGCAATGGGCCACCCATGAGGCCTTCGCACGTTTGATGCACTGCAAATGACATCAGGCCACCTACACTGTTTTTTGTGTTTTAGGAACATGAAGACAGATCTCGCGTAAATGCAAAACGTGTGCTTTATTTCCGATTTATCGTATCAGATGCCGTAGATAACATACAACTTTTTAGTGATCTTAAAAGTTTGAGCCATCTAGGAGATATAAGGAAGCTCAGTACTGAGCTTAAGATTTGAAGTATGACCTTTGTTCAGAGGCCTTCGTCGCGTTGAGGGTCCTTTGTTCAGAGGCCCTCGTCGCGTTGAAGTATGATCTTTGTTCAGAGGCCCTCGCTGCGTTGAAGTATGATCTTTGTTCAGAGGCCTTCGTCGCGTTGAAGTATGACCTTTGTTCAGAGGCCCTCGTCATGTTGAAGTACGACCTTTATTCAGAGGCCCTGGTCATGTTGAAGTACGACCTTTGCTCAGAGGCTCTCGTCGTGAAGTATGACCTTTGTTTAGAGACCCTCGTCGCGTTGAAACATGACGTTTGTTCAGGGGCTCTCGTCGTATTGAAGTATGACCTTTGTTCAGAGGCCCTCGTCGTGTTGAAGTATGAAGTTTGTTGCCGATTTTTCCCAGAAAAGCCACAGTAATCGTATAGCAATGGGTGACTCACGTGGTGCCAAAACATCTGAATTTCGGAATCATTCCATGAAAGCGAACAAGGAGCACGCTTAATCTAGATATTCAAATAAAACAAGAATAACCGAGAGCTTGTGAATTACATGTTTTCTCCATTTTGCTCAAAAGGACTTTTGGTTTCAAAAATGACATCTTAGATTTTTTATACGGGCTTGTATCGATTGCTTTCACCCGGGGCAGAGTGTAATGGTCGTGTCAGACAGGTCGCTACCTACATGTACATAGCCTGTGACCTCTGGTCACTGACATGTTCGCGTTCGCTCTAACGTATAGCCGAAGCTCTCTGTTTTGTACGGCTAGTGTCTCAGTTGCAGTGTAATATGATTCTTTAATGAACTTACATTGTAGAGGCACGTTGCACTTTCTGGAAAGTCTATCAACTATCACCAAACAATAAGGAACACTGTAGACGATTCTGTCAAAATAACCCTCCGAGAAGTTCGTGTTTCGGTGAGTTTTGATGTAGGTTGATGCAACTCGATTAGTTTTATATCAATTCTCTCTCGTGGAGGCAGCTACCCGAGTCCTCGTGTTTCAGCAAGAGATTTTCTGACACCCCCTAACGCTGTGTACTACATGTATAGGGACGCCAGGATTCGCACCCTTGAAGTGCACCGGCCTCAAAGCATGACCTTGATAAAATGGCTATTCCCCAAAATGGATCTTAATGAAGTGGCATTCGGCCTCATTTTATGTCGCCGAAACATGAGAAACTACAACGGAAGTTTCCGAGACGATATTCCATCTACTCTATTCCAAGTCGGTGCTATCAAAAAGGTGCCATTGCTAGCCGCACTTCTCCGATTTTCTCAGCGTGCGGTAGGAATGTTTACGTTATTACTGTAACCCTCCAAACAGCGATTTTCGCCTTAACAGCTGTTATTAAAACCATATGCTTAATGCTTAACGGGCGCAGTGTATTCAGGACAAAAATGATCCTTTCTCGTCTATAGATTTTTGTCGAAACATGAGTACTCACAAACAGCGTGAAACTGGTGACGAGCTGAGGGGGTGTCAATAGGGAGGAAATTTGGGCCCAAGGGCAGGCAAGTTTGTATATACTTCTACGGGCTTGAAGAGACCTAACAAAAACGCAGTGTTCTGGTTTGGCAGTAGCCTTTCGATGGTAGCCCGCGCCCATTTTATTCTACGACTGCAGAAATATGGAGAATATATATCTATTGTTATTTTGACGACCAACGTTATTGCAAAAGGAGGAGATGGTTTTCTAGATTTATCAGTGTCTTATATGTGTAGACCTATAAAATATTTTATAAAACATTTAAAATGCGAACTAATATACATCCCAAGCAATTTTTCGTCATGTGGTATGAAAGGTAATTGCACCGTCAAAAATGGTGTACTAGTTGTTAACTTAGCACTTAGCTTATTCTGAAAACATCGGCAACTATTGGTGCGACCCTCTCTCTGCAATCTACACTACTAGCTGAGACGCACTATAAATGGAGTCTGACATTTGAAAGGAATGAGGGTCACCCTCTCGACGCCATTTCACCTCAACAAAATCGACCAAGTATGATTGTTCGGACCCACTGTCTCTCCAATCCCATCCGCGCTTGGTAAGAAAGCCTTTGGACGTTAAACAACACAGTTACGTGGCTGCTACCTACCATTTGTTGATTTAGTGTCCCTACTTGTGTAGTCTGTGTTTCCGTGGTGGATTGTCCTCGCTGTATCCTCAGAATAGCGCGAATTAGGAAATTGCTGGGCAGTCCTGAATAACATTCTAAAACTGTCTTCTTTCTCGGGTTTCACATCTTGTTTTTCCATTAAAGATGACGGAATGTTTAGTACTGTACCTTGTTCACTCCTTCTTCCCATGCGCGGATAGTGTTTAATTCTATCTTTCATGTAAAAGAACGCGGAAACAGACTCCATGATCAAAAGACATATAGCCAGAATTGTCCATATACGTCTAGCTGTCATTGTTAACTGCAAAATAAAATAACTTATCGTCATTTAGATGTATATATGAGAGGACTGCATTAATCAAATTAGGAGCTGCGCACCGGAAGCTTGTGACTCGAAGTCTAAACTGCGCATTTCATTCGTGCTATCAGCTTCGGAGTTTGTTCAGTAAGGCGCGTACTTTGCAAGGTCGGTGAGATCGCGCAAAGTATTTGAAGCGGAACAGGTAATCTCATTACATGACACTCGCGAATGTCAGACATTACGGAGCGCATCTTAATTGTTCGCATACTGCGTAAATGGCGTGAGTGCTTCATATGTTTCGCAGGCTTTTTCATAATCAAAAGGTACCAGTTAAACCGGATGTAAAACCACCTTCCATTATTCAATTGATATCGATGTTCCCAAAGCGAAATCATCTGAACCAACTAAGCATGAATAAAACACTTAGAATTGAATAGAATTACACGATCTTTTTATGAGGTTGTCATAAAAATATTTCGACTTTTTTGGCGAATGTGTTTTCTATTGCTTTTATTTTCGCAAATGACCGTCGACGTCACTGTTGTACCGTGTGACTTTTAGGTATCGCCTTAATCGTAAGCCTACTTTATCCGGTACAAAAGTGATCAGTTTTAAAGTTCAGGAGTGACATTAACAAATAATATTTGCAAACAATCACCACCAGAAACTGCATAGGTTAGCAATTATTACTAAGTCAAAGCGTATTTGGCTATTTTGGAAAGCGAGTATTGTATTTGTATTTGTACTTGTCCGAGATCATTCGAAATACTTCGACTTTGAGACTCAGTGAAGTCAATTAGAAAATGTTAAAAGTTTTTACAAAATAATTCGTTTATGATTCACCTAAATTGTGGCCGAGCAAACTCAACATTACTGGAAATGTTTAACTCATCTCGTACGGTATTCCAGCGTTCCGATTTCGTTACGAAATGTTTATTCTAAAGAGGTTTTTCTTCTAATAATCTTCAGCTGTTCTCCTCGACTTCTCACACTCATTCAAGAGAGTGCTAGCTCACTTGGCTTTTTACGCCGGCTTAAACAGGAAACACCGCCCGCGACCTAAGACATTTTGCACGAGACAAAATTTTAGAGGCCAGCGCCCGTCAAATAATTCTACCACAGCCACCAGGGTATTGACCAGAAGTTAACATCGGGAATTGAGGACTTCTAATAAAACGAAATAACACAGCGGATATTTCATTGATGGCTCGTGTCAAAGATAATGTCACCAATCTTCTATTTTGCAACATAATAATGACCGTGTTTATTGCGAAACTATGCCGGGTCGATTTTCTTCATATAGGGACAAACTAAAATTGACGGGGGAAAATGGGCATAATGGGTCAAAATGGAGGAAATGCGTAATAGGCCAGAGCACATACATGAAACTTACGCGTCCAAACCTTAATACTCACGAACTCACGCAAAATTGATAAGAACACGTACACTGTAGGTAAGCAGCATGCTTTTTGGAGGCGTAAGCCGTGTTTAGTGCAGACACAAGTTTGTGAGTCAGTGTACTGAGTTCACAGGTCCGTGACACGCGTTCATGCATTTAATCTGAAGCTATATGCTCAGAAGTGCGTGGACCATGTTGTTCGGGTACTATTTTTCACGGTGGGTTGTTATAAGCAACGAGCAAGTTTCAAGTAATAATAAAACCTCAGTTCATTCCAAAGCTTGAAATTACTTCTCATCTGAGTAAGAAACTTTGAGTTGATTAATAAACGACACTAAAACTATAATGCCAAGCAATCTAACTCAGAAGTTGTTTTCTTTGACCGAAGGCGATTTTATAGCGGATTTGACAAACTCTAGGTCTCAAGACCAAATTCCATGGCCGCATCTTTACAGTAGTTCGCAGCTGTAAAACATAACCTTTCCACTAGCGTGAAAGAAACCCGACTTACGGAACACACCCCTTGATAATTCCAAAACTACAATGATTGTAAAGACAAAAAGAATACCCTCTCTCTCATATTGCAAATTAACTGAGGCAAAAAACATGGCTCGCGGTACACGCGGGCGTTCTTACCAACAGTCCCCTTCTCATGATCGTTTCTACCGAACAATATTATCATTTCGTGGGAATGAACGTTTTCACCGTGCAAATGCACAGTTTTAATTTGACCACTTAGAACTCAGACGCATTATTTTGCCGAGTTCATTTGAATACGACGAGTCAGTCTCGAATTTAAAAGAAAACAGGTGAGTCTGAAGTACAAATAACGCGGAAATATTCTGGTTACTCACAGTAACTGTGCAATTCGACTGGTGCAACCGCGATACATGAACAATCGATACCTTTTCAGCTGTGTCACTGAGAAACCACGGTGACAATTCAATAAGCACCCATTAAAACGCTTTTGACTCGAAATGCGCTGTGCGTGGTTGACAAAACCAGAAACCGCGACTGCTTCCGTATTGTGATGATATGCGACCACATTCTGACTAAGTTGTTCAGGCGCAGTCGTAGTCGGAAGTAAGCTAGGCTTAAGTTGTTTTGAAAATTTAATATTGGCGCAATATTCGAAAAAGGGCCTTACCTTTAGGATAGTTTCGTAAATGATAAACTTAAAGTATAGTGAAGCGTGTTTTAGAAGTTATAAGTGACTTAATTGAGTTGTCCTGTTCACGCAATTTTGATATCTTTGAAAAAAAATTATAATACAATGATGTGTGCATGTACATGCCGATTGACCACCGGGCTGTATGTCTGTATAGTGTGTTCATTTTCATCGCTTAGCATTTACTGTGTAGGAGGGTATCCGTTGAAAATGTTTAATTTCCATACGATACGACTCTTCGTGGTTAACGCATATCAGACAGATGGTGAAACTGAACTCAAAATATCATTTTTGGTCGTTTGGCGGTTGCTGTAAATCTTTATGGGGTACAAAGATAAAAGGTCACGTACTAGGTGAACACAGTAGACTTTTTCAGCCATTATAGAACGAGGCGGAACGGTATCTTGCGTGATGACCGGAAAACGCAAACACTTGGCACAGACTAAAACTACAAGCACGATATAATTTTGTTGGTTGTTAAAGAACTCAACAGATAGAGCCTCATTTATAAAAATAATTTCATCAAAGGTTATACCACGCATCATGTGATCTGGCTCAGAATCAACGGCTAAGTCGTGTTTGCTTGCGCGAACAAAAACTTCTCTTGCTTTTCGTGGTTCAATTTGTGGCTGGTAACTGAACTTCGCAGATTTGTTTTTGGAAATCTTAAAGTGGAACCGCCCTTGGGGTTATGAGAAGAAATGGGATGACAGTAGCAATTTCCTTCTAAAATATTCATTCTGAAAAATTGAAAATCATTGACTAAATTCTGCTAACGGTATACATGAATATAAAATTCGTGACGCGTACAGCCAAAGAGATGCTACAAGCACACACACACACACGCGCGCACACACACGCGCGCGCGCGCGCGCACACACACATATATACTATTGAAGATACTGATGAAGATTGCCGTGGATTTTGCTCACGGAACATTTGTTTAATTTGTTATTGTATTTATGCTGTCTCTCAACTTTGAAGATTCAGCTAGAGACGTGTGTCATGTTTGCCTTCCATACACTTTTCCAAATCTGCTTAAAACGATTGACTAGGTTAATTAGCATATAGGCGCAGAACTGCACTTAAACGAAGTTGTAAATATCGACACATTTTAGTATTGAGGCGCACGCACATCCTGAAATTAACCATGACACTACTTTGCGAGGTCACTACATGTATTATCACAAAAGCATTGACTTGGAAGATAGTCCTTTGAACTAAAAACGAAAGTCGTTGTCTTGTTTTGTTGTTGTTTTGTAGTAATTTTCACCACAAACCAACTTCGATTAACGATCCATTTCTTTGTTGCCAAAAGGATTGACCAAAACGTACTGTAATGAATTTAAATGGCGAATTAAGAATAAAACGAAAACATTTTGCGGTTAACCACATTGTTGAGACAAATAATACAGAAACAGTGAATTAACTAATGATCTAGGCAAGAAAGAAAACAGACAAGTTGTTTTGGGTAATTTTTGGCAATCAATATTCAACTTGTTCTTGAACCAATATTGGCAGACATTTTCAGTTCAGGAAATCTTCAAACTAAAGGATGAAACTGTAACGTTGTTTTCCTGGAATCTTCATGCGTAATCGTCCAGCAAATCGCCTAAGGAAATCAGTAGCTGCTAGATTTTCTACTTAAACAAGCACATATCATGTGCACGTATTCTGATCTAGAAGGTGTTCACAAGGTACACGTGGTGACTCAATCGTTTCTACAAGTAACGAGAGCTATGAACAAAGTAAGTGGGGGAATGTACCCCCTCACAGAATTGTAAATATTCTAGAGTTCAGTGAATTGTTGAACCGGACGTGAAAGTTCATTCCAAAACAGCGCAAAGTAATAACATCTGTTTTGCGCCAGCCCCTGTATTGACGTTATTTACACCTTCCATAAAATTTGAAAGTGTTGCTTTCGGCACACATTTTATGCATCCTGATAGCTTTAACTTCATTCATTAGGCCAGTTGCGACATTGTAGGTTTTAGAGTTTACTCGCGTTAAATCACGTTCATTCGATAGAATAGTCGTCATTTTCCGCACAACTCTTGATGAAGTTAAGCTTATGTGTGCACTGGATTTCCCGCCAAATCCTACCCTCGTCTTTTCTAACGGAAGTTTGAGACACTCGAATTATTTTTCGCTGATTAGCCTATAACCACGCAGGCGTATGCGTCGTATTTGAGCAACTATCGTCTATATTTTAAGCCTATCAAAACCCTGGTACACTTTTTTGGTTGGGTAATACTTAGAGGAATTCCCGTTTCCGTCCAGGCAACATACTTTTTAACCAATCGTATGATTCACACCTTGAATCCCAGAACAATTGAAAAATTTCACGGAATCCTGCCTTCACTGCACTATGTACATGTACTTGGCGTAGTTCACCTAGTGACTGAAGCGAAAATCTGCACATTACGTCAAGTGCAATCTTAATATACCCAGTTTATTGTAAATAATATACACGTAAGTACAGTGTAGGTCATCGGCTGGTTGTCATGTCGTATGTGAACGTATAACAAAGATATTATACACAGTATCTTTGCTTACAATACGCAGACGTGGAATTCCAAGTTCGTTCATGCTATCTCAAGAGTAGGCAAGCAGTCATGCTCTTACGGAAATAATTGATACCAGAACTGGTTATGCACCGATAAACTAAACGTTGCATCTGATCTGAGGCCCATTTTACGAAAAATGACTTAACACTTAGGACCGAAGTCCAAACATGTGTCTAAGTCAGACTGAAAGTCTGGCTAACTTAAGACGAAAGACGAAAATTCAGAAAATACTGTTTCACGAACACAAAGTCGGTTTCTGGTCTCGGACATAGCTCAGGCACAAATTAAGTCGGTTTTGGACATAGGTGCGCATAACAACTCTCGCTGGTTCCCTGCGTGCCGCTAGGTGGTCAGTAGCCAGCATGTAGGTATCACTTAATTTTCCTCGGGAATTTTTTTAGACCGGCGTTTCTGATTGGCTAGTCGAATTCTCAACAGGCAGCGCTTTACGCAAACAAACTGGCAGGACTGATGGACTGCAGTGTAGTACAAATCGGTGCTTAAATTTATGTTCAGGAAATGTAGATCCTAGAAATTGTGATTGCGCCTTTTCGGAGTGCATGTTTCTACTGTCGAACGCTTAAATCTGGTCCTGGATCGCAGTTAACAGCTCCAGCTAACGTCGCAGTTAACAGGTGGATTTAATAGCGCAGAGTCGACGCTGCGGTGCAGTATGAACGCTTAACCTCGGTCCAATCCAAGTTATCGCCAGGTGCCACTGTTATCATCAACAGTTACAGGGTAGTGTCGTCAATAATAGCTGCTTATATTTTGCTCTAATAACAACTAATCCATTTAAAAATAAGTTTAATGTCAATTAGCACATGTAAATTTTCTCAAATTGTCTCATTGAAAAAATCTTAGCGTGCAACGCTACCTTGCGATAACTTCGATGACGACAGCGTCACCAACCGTTTACTTTGATGGTCATTAACTACCGAAGCCTGTTGAACGGTCCAGTTAACTGAGCTGTTTACGTCGACGCTCCGCTCAGACCTGAGTTAAGTCAATATGAAAGGGCCTTACACACCGGTTAAATTGGCCAGATATGTGTTTATTGCACATGTATGTGCTTCAGGCACGCGACTATTCACAGTAAACATCACTGCAGAAACGGAATAGTTGCTGCGACGCCACTTGCATGACAAGGCTAAAGATCGTTCACAGTCCGCCATTTTTTACGGTGTTGTATAGCTAACCAATAACTGCTTAGGTTACATCAAACAATGCTAAAGCGCGTTCCATTGCATGACACCTTGCTAGCTGGCTAGACACGTAGGGAACTAGCGAGCATAAAAACTACGCTTTTGCCACCTGTTGCGAATACACAAAACTAAACTAGGCAGTGTGTGAAATACGGTTTTATCATAGACTCTAAATGGGGTTTTATTTACAACATTGTGGATAAAACTGTCACCTCGTTTGCTTTGGAATACCCTGGTATGCCTGAAAAACATCATTTCAGATGTGCAGGTCAAACGCACTTGAGAGCTTTGGCTACTCGACTGCGAACGTGTGAGTCACCAGAGGTCACAGGTTCACGCTCGCGTATGCGTTGTGTTCCATTTTTTGTTTCGACTCCACGTGCGCCCGCTTAAAGTGGCATAGAAAGCGAAAAACAGACGAAATTGCATTAACCATGTGTCAAATTGTTCACCAATTATTTTTACGATTCGCTCACAAAGAGTTTGAATTTCTGTCGAGGTCAGCTGCTCGTCACTTCCAGTCCTCGATTTTCTTCCACACGACAAAACACCTCTCCTTATTTGGCATGGCAAGACGTGGACGTAACATAAAATGTGAGGGTTGACTTCATGTAAACAAAACAATGGCTATTTCAAGCAGTAGCCAGTCTGATTTCTTTTAGCGCATGCGAGCATATATATATTACAGTGGCGGATCTACGTTTTCAGTAAGGGGGGGTTTAGGATTCCAGCAAAGGTCGAATACGAGGCGCGTTGCGCCGAGCGGGGGGAGGGAGGTCGGGAGGGGGTTTACTTTTTGTTTTTGTAGCCATACAGTGAAATTTCCATGCATCCTGGTACGTTTCTGGCACTTAACATGTCTTTGGAGTTTTTCTTAAGATAGTTAAAAACCCTTCTCGATTTCGTCACATGAACTTGGCTCATAAGTTTCGTGAAACCATATTTGTGTACATCTGAGTATGAGTCACACCACCATCAAAAATTTTTGTTGGAACATCTGCTTACACACACCTTTTTAGCATACGAAAAAGTGTGGTGTGTATACAGGGATTTATACAAATATTCAAAAGCATAAGGAGCACCGACGAGGCGTAAAAACTTGAATATCAGATGATCGCAACAGCCTCAAGCTGTTTAAGAACGAAGATCTGTACTGTTAGTCCGGAAATAAACATGTGTTATGTCTCGTTACGAGAAAAACTTGCGAACGATGCTGCTCTCAGCTCATAGTCTATTATTAAAAGTGAAAATAAACAATTAAGTACCACTTTATTAAGCTGAATCATGTTGACAACAACTGAAAAACGTCAAATGTATCAGGAAACAAATCGTCTGAAAACAGTTTCACGAAACCAAAACATTCTGTAGGCCTACACCGTGGTGAAAAGATATACAGGAGCAGTTCGCAGAGGGACCAGATGTACACTGAGAGTACACGAAAACTCTGGCCTGGTCCGTCACGAGACCAAAAGCACACCTGTGCTTATTATCCCTATAAAAGTAGTCGATCTGTCGCGGGACCAAACAGTACCGGGGGAGACAAATAGTTTTACAAAGCACACTTTGGGAAAAAACATCACAAGACTAGTTCGCCGAGGGAGCAGAAGTACACTGAAACTCGATATCTACACAAATCAAGCTGGCCTGGTCCATCGCGAGACCTAAAGCGTACTTTGCAAAAAATTTTGAGTTGAAAACTTCTCTCAAGGCACTTTTTAATCCCCAGTGGTTGCTCATACGTGTAGTTTACACATCTGGTGGTCAACTGCTGCGAGAGGTTGTCTATGAAGGGCTTTCGCACCGTTTTGTAGTACTCACTGGAAGAAACAAGTATTGAGTACAGATTTAACTAGTACGCACTACGTGAAATAAGATTTTGGATAAGAAGCAGATAGACTCAAGTGGAAATACAAACTAGAATCAGTTTCTGTGCGCTCGTAGACCCTCTGCTGTACTGGGTAAATTTGGCATGTCCAAAATAATTCCTTTTTCGTTTTCATTGTACACAAGTATAAAAAACCGACATTATTACAAACTGTGTAGAATTATAACATATTACCTGGGTGTTTCTCTAGGAACGTTGGTCCTATCTTTCTGTTGTCTAGACTGCCGAGGAATCTGTGCATCCAATGGTTCGCTCGTCTTGGAACCATTCTACCCAGACATCTTCGACGTTTGTTCCCAATGCTTGCACTTCGTCAACTGCTGTGTCAATGAGCTTGATGTACGCCTCTACAATGCCAGCATCTCGTTTCGTAGCTCAGTTGGCACTAAGCCCCCTGAGGTTACCAAGTCCATTCAAAAGACTTACAGCATGCGCAACTAAATTTGATCCGTTCATCATGGACTACTTCAAACCTTGACGATGTATATCCCAGGACCCATTTGCATCTCTTGCAATTTTCGAAATAAACGTCCCAATGTCTGAACGCTTGAAACCCGAAGTACTAACATCAAATAAATGCCCATCGGCATGGGCGTTTCGTCGGGTGGGCCTTTCTGCGGAAATTCTCAGTATAGAAAACGGCAGTGGTGCTTATTGCACGTAGAAGGACGGTAGGTGTTGAGATCGGTACTAGGGCTCCTTAGAAGGCCTGTTGAACATCGCAAAAGTCCCGCAAGACTTTGTTGTGAAAATATAGCCTCCCCGCAATTTCTGGTACTGTACACTGTTCGCGAATGCGGTCACTTTGTAAATGTGAGTGCCCCATTGGTCATTCCTTGTATAAACATAACTTGATAGGGTGCATCTTCAAACAGACTCGCGACCAGACCACGGCGCCCGCCACAATAGCAATTCTTCGGAAAACGAGTTTTTTTCAAAAGTATTACATGTACATGTACACTGTATGATGCTGCGCAAGAAAACTTTACTATACACCAGTCAAATTCATGTTACAAACGTGTGGGGTGTAATAGGACGACACGGCATGACAGATGAGGTAAAAACGTTGCACGTCAATTCACCTGCATATCAGGGTTGCGGCACCACAGTATTTCCCCTAATCAAATCAAAACATATCTTAGAGTAAAGAAACTAGTTACCTAAAGAAATCAGCTATAGAGCTGCTCTTTCAGCGGTGGATCTATCTAAAATGCTTGGCTACTTCAGAAGTGTCGCCGGAAGCGCGCGCACAATTGATTTCCGGGGTTTTGCCGATGAGCCACGAAGACTCGAAACGAGTTGATTTTCATAACCGCAATTCACAATGCAAAAGACATATTTTCAGAGTGAAACCGCCCCCCCCCCCCTCAATTTTTCCAAGTTGGGGTTTACACACGCTGGCTGTGCCGTTTTTTTTTGATGGAGACGTTTTTGTTTTTTATTATTTTTTGGGTCCTGGGTGCCGTTTTTTTTTTGATGGAGACGTTTTTGTTTTTTATTAATTTTTGGGTCCTGGCCCGCATGACTCTTTAAGTGGTGGCGCTGTAGTCAACAGGAAAATGACTGTTGTATTTAGCGATCTTGAAATATGATTTCGACGTACTGGACTTGCTCATGTTGGATGTGGATGACAAATTACAGAAAACAGATATTCGAAAAGATTTAACGTCCGTCATAAAAGACGAGCAAGTCAAGGCTTCATTTCGATAATAAGATCTCTGTCTTTTATGTACATTTTCATCTACTGCTGCTTATCACAGAACAAACATACATCTGTTTCGTTTTGTCAATTTCAATTGAAATGTCCATGATTCTGCATTGTTGAACAGTTGACCCAGTCACGGATTTTTTAGCCAGAAGTATTCAACGGGGTGACCACCGGTGAGTACTTCATAAGGGTAGGGGGGGGGGG
>NMRA01000229.1:483693-573569 GCA_002633005.1 Phoronis australis | reverse complement strand
GAGAGGGAGAGGGAGGGAGAGGGAGAGGGAGAGGGAGAGAGAGAGAGAGAGAGAGCGAGGGAGAGAGAGAGATAGAGAGGTGACCAACTGTGTCACGTGGTACGGGTGTAAGAATGAATAAAAAACACAGGACATAAGCGAAAACATGCGAAATACAATCAAAACATGAGTTAGTCGAACCTATTACTAATACACGTACTAAGCAAACAGTTTCATGTTCATGTACTGTACCTATACATGTGCATGCCGATTTTTGTGCGGCCAGAATGTGTGGAGTAGATGAAATGATGAGTTGTACATGTAAGTGTAGCGTCAAGAGAAACTTTGGTCAAATCAAGACGCTAAAAAACACACGCATATTTAGACCTGGGCGACAAATAGGTAACACTCACGTGCTCTTATTGACAGTGCACGGCGATATCTCGCGCCCTCTCGCGAGATCTTGCTTTTCTAGCGAGGTACTAACACTATTAAACACTACCCTATTGGCAGGGTGTAGGCCCTATTGTCTTTTTGGTGATTTGCTTTGGGGATCGACAGGGCTGAGTTGCGTAGACGTAAGAATCTCGCGAATAAAATTCATGTGATCACGTGGTTTACTTGTAATGCATGGCGATACCTCGCGGAGACTTGCATGATCTTGCGTTTTCGCAAGTGCGTTGCGTCTACGGAACGTGCACCTGGTTGTGACTGGACGTAATATTTCATTCCCGGTCTCTTAAAATACGGACAGGTTTGAGTGCGCATACACCAAGACCTACTTCTGAGACAATCCTTTGCAATAACAAAGACCATGGCTTGACCTCCTTATTCCAACTGACTTCGCGACTCGTCCCTTAGGGGGTCCATAAGTTTTAAGTTCAACTTCAGAGAGCCCACCAGGTGGTGAAACAGCTGCACCTTGTGACATGGACCTAGGACCAATATCTCCCAGCATGGACGAAACAATTTAAACCTCAGCCATCGACAAGTCTTTGCATTTACCCAAACATTTACAAAACCAAAGAAATTAACTGCGTAAACGAATACATTTTATGAAAATTGAAAACCTGTGGACTTCATATTTTAACTTCATGCTGATCCGATATTAATTGAAAAAAATTAGAAAAAAAGTTTTGCAAAACAACATGAACCAATTTCATTTGATATAAGAGCCCAAGATGAAATCTCAGAAACGCAGACACAGTTTCCTAAAATATTTCGTTTCAGTTTCATGCATCTTCATTTTTTCCACAAAAATCCTTTTTTGATATCCCTCATGGAAAAATGGAACATTTTAAAGACAATTTGAGAACAGTGCATAAGCATATTATACGTGGAAGTTTCATAAGAATCCAACCAACCATTTTTAACACATAACGTTAGGAAGTTAGCCATATTTAGAATTCTTTTAAACTCCAGTTGTCGCGTCACAATGGAACAGACAAAAGTTCACAGTGAAATCTACACAATTTTTCAGTAATCACTACTTCCATGAATTTGATTGTTGTGCATTGGTATTTAGGAAACAATGCCTCATTTTAGCATTAAGTTCAACAACGCAAACGTGAAAGCGCGGATGTTCCAAAGATGTAGAACCCACGAACGACGACCTGTATCGAATTTATTCATAGCTCCCTCATGGGAGCAAACTCACAGAAGATTCCCCACTGACTAAATGTTTTGATGAACACAATTTAATATGTTGCCTCCGGCAATGATCAAATTTACTTCTACAATGGATTTTATGAGTAAATATTATAAACTCTTACATTTTCCAGCCGTTGAGTATCTTAATAAATAAAACAATTCTCGTGAACAAAGGCTTGAACATGAGAAATTGTATCGAAGTGCCACCTAGCGACTGTTTACAATGGGTGTAAATGTACGTGAAATGCAACTCTGTGCACATCGGCCCATAAAATGACAAGCATTGCAGGACTGGAGGAGGGCGATACCTCGCGGAGACTTGTGTGATCTTGCGTTTTCGCAATTGTGTTGGTTGTGACTGGACATATTATTTCGTTCCCGGTCTCCTTAACACGACCCGATTTCATTTGATACAAAAATCAAGATAGAGTCTCAGAAACGCCGTGTCTGTAAATGTACGTGAAACGCAACTCTGTACAAATCAGCCCATAAAATGAGAAACGTTGCAGGCGTGGCGAACTGAAGAGTAAAAGTGATTGCGGGAGCGGCATACAAGTTCGACAAACTTCACCCATCCCAGGTGGCTACCATTTTCACTACCAATCAAACCTCCGGTAGGTATAGGGGTGTATAGCCGAGACTTTGCTGTTTGAGGGATCAAAAGATGTTGACAGATTTGACCAAATTTTATCAACTTTCGTCAACTTTTATCGCACCTCAATTTTGGATTGAGTCATTGAGCGGACTTGTACAGGTGTTCGTTCTTTTTTCCCAAATTTTAACCACCATCAAAATTCCCTGAAGCTTTATTACATTTTTTAGAAGTATGCATTGAAACATGTTAAACGTCTAACGTAAACAACCTTCCGCTGTCTGCCACAAACAAAACTTTTGATTTAGTCCACTCACCTACGAGTTGGTCTTGATTTGTTTCCTAGTCCAATTAGAGACAATTGATTGCCTGAAAAAATGAAAGATCATTTACGTTGGAGACCAAACTCAACAAATTAGCGTTCTGTATTCTCCAAACATGGTTTCAAAAGTTGTAAGTAACAAATTAAAGCCAAGAGCTTGGCACCTGAAAGACCTGTCCATGTCAACTGTTGGCACTTGTTGTCGTTGATGGTAATGAAGCTGTCGACTACCATGCAAAGTAAGAAGCAGGTGCACCCTGTTTTGTGCCAGACTCAGTCCCTTTCACGTACATATGTTGCAAAGCAACGGTAAAACAGTAGGTGCTTTTAAACAGTTTCAAAACTGTCTACCGATACACGGAGAGAGTACAGTGTATTCCACGTGCAGACAAACGAAGATTCTAAGAGGCTCTTATGGATGCATAATCTCATTAAATTCCGAATATGCGAATAAAGTACTAATTTACATACAATCCCGTGTCTTCCAGTGCGTCGGAAATCATCCGAGAACCAGTTACCATTACAATTTCGCTAAAGTCTTGATTTGCAAGACAACTTTTATGTAAATGAGTACGGTAATATTTCATCGTTACCCTAATGAAACAAGGCACAGTTTTTATCATTTGCTTTTTTCAATATCAAAACGATTCCGTATAATTTGGAATTACTAGGGTTTTTATAAGTTCACACTTTTTGTTTTGAAGTGTACCAGCTGTGGTGTTTTCTTAAAACTGCGATTTACTTACAAAGTGTTTTTTTTCCTAATTATGCTTGAACACATAATTCTCCAGGAAGTCACCAGGCAGCGCTTGCTACAAATTTAAATTTTCACGGTTTTAATGAGACATAGCATCTTTAAGCTCTGATACATATAGGCTTGCTATTTCGCTCATGACACAATTTCTAGCGTAGATTTGCCTTGCCTGTCAACGAATTCGCAGCCTACTGCTTGATTTACACATAACCTGCCTGGAAGAAATCGCTAGATCATTCATCTTTAACAGTCTTTTCAATTTCCTGAGGGAAGATTTTACCCATTTGGAACCCCATTGCGTGGATGTCCATGAGTCATAATCAGGCAAACAGTCCAGTGAGCCCGGATTGCCCTAAGCACGTCTGGTGCACCGCAAAAGACATTCGGCCACCTGCCTATTTTCGTGGTCTCAATTCTAAAACAACGACGAACTGTATTTTTTTCTACGCCAGAAACCACGTAAAGTTGAGACCCAGATTTAGAGTGGGTCTCTGACAGAGAGCAGGCCTATAACCCGTTTGAGTATACTTGAATCAACATACCCTCCACAATTTAAAAAAGAAACATGCGTCACTACGAATGAAACAACAGAAAGCGTCCTAAACGGTCCAGCAAAGGTTCGTCATCTTGGTTCTGTATTCACGTTATGCATTGAGTAAAAGCGAATGACCAGTGGCGGATTTAGAGGGGGGCCAAGGGGGCCATGTCCTCCCTAAAACTCTCCAAGATTCCATTGGGCAGTTCGGGAGTGCCAATGTCTGACAGGCAAAATCCTGGCTAATACTCTGCCCTGGCCCCCCTAACTCAAAGTCTTGGATCCGCCCATGATGACCACCAGCGATTGCGTTCAATAGCGTTTCGCACATTGTTTGCGTAATGACATTGAATGCAGAACCGACACGTGTGGGTATTTTGTTTGATCATTTATGTCATACTGTTGCATGGATAGAAAATACAGACAGGGCAACAGTAATCGCCGCAAAAATGCTTTGTCAGGATAACACATGATCTGTATTTACGGCTGCTCTCCCTTCAAAGGGGCATGATTGGTTTTTTGGCCGAAAATTGGCATTAATTTTGAATGCGATAGACTTATTGAACCTATTAGCTTTAATAAAAAAAAACAAAACAAAATTTTATTATTAATTATCACCGTTGTCTGTCATCCCATCGCTAAAATAAAGGCAAAGAATAACAGATCAATACGTTTAAAATAATCTGTCATTTACCGAGTGGTTAACTCCGCCAGCTGAGCGTTGTGGGATTGCTTCAAGTGGGGTCAGAGGTCAGCTTCATGAAAACTGACTTAAGAGTTAAGACAGCAATTTGGTCTTAAGCACCACATGACAATTAAATCCCACTTCAGCACAAATGCAGACTCTGAGAGTATACACACAGCTGCTAGTTACTGAGAAAATTTCTATAAATTATTTATATTCTGTGACACGCTAATAATTACTTGGCTAAACATTTTCAGTAATTTGTCGGAAGGGGGAGCGCAAGACCAAAATTTTGTCTGTGATATTAAGTAACTTTTATGAAACAGAGCCATGTTCTCAGAAAGCCATTATTCCCTCTGATAACGTCACTTTTAGGATTTCTCTGTCATACTCACGTGGCCAAAAGGACATGACACACAATTGTTGGGTATGGTGTGTGTTCGTACTCTACCGCTAACTTGAAACTACTTTGTCACCTCATTTTGGCTGGGCAGGAACTGACCGCCATATCGTTGAAATTTGTATTCGTGAAAAGGATTAGGTTTTGCAGCAACACAGAGATGTGACGCATGGCACTTGATAGCAGACAAGGTAAGACGAAGACGCTGGATCAGATTTGGACACGTTGTGACATTTTAAAGCTAATTAATACCTGACTGTGAACAAGTGCCGCCGGTGTGACGAATGTTACATATATCTAAAAATGCATTCAATATCCACAACGGGAAATATTAATGGACTTTACTATAAGTGAAAATGTTAACATTTATTACGCATTAAACATTTGTTCATGTTTACTATACATGTATGGCGCATTCTAATGAATTCACGTTTCTAAAAATATTATATCAATATATAGGTCAACCAATATAAATACCCAATAAATTATATGAATAATTAACTACTTTGATAAAAATCTATAGGTACTATATCAAACAGGGGCATGATTTTTATAAATACTTATCCAGTCATACTAATATTTACTTAAATTTCCAAAGGCCATAGAAATCATTACAAAAAATGACGTGAGTTCATGTGACGATTACTTTAACATCACTGAGAGCGGGGTTGTACCTCAGCTCACAAAAGTTGCATCATAACTTTACTAGTAAGTGTATTCGTGGTGTAACTTAGTGACGCTCACTACTTGCTGACCACATGCTCCGTCTAAAATGGTGAGCGTGAACGGGTTTGTAGCAGCCTCCACTCCAATGAGCGGATCTGGTCTCATTTTCACAACCTTAGTAATAACAGGAAGAGATAATAATGTGAAACTCAATTTTTATAAAGTGGTTACCACAACTTAGATTATAAATGTACTATTTTGTTATCCCAAAATCGTAGTGTTTTCATTTTTAAATTTCATAGTAAGCAAGTGATTTAAATTCTACGATATGTTCAGCTTTTTGTTTTCCTTGCATTCCTTTATTTCCGTATATTTTATTGATTACATTATTTTCTTTCTGTTATTGTTTATTATTGTGTTTTTAGCGAATAGTTTATCGATGTGTGCATATATATATAAATATAAGCCAAAATACCATGATTCGTTTTCTGGGCTAAGTCTATGTGGTATTATTATATTGTCCAACTTGTATACATGTATTTGTATTGCAATGAAAAACCACCATGAGCCAATCGCAGACTGAGAAACTTATTTCTGGTACCCGCTGAAGCGACGGTATTGTCGGCACTCCATAGTGCCCGATTTGCACTTGCGCCACTTATTGTGGCGACGAGAGAACACCATTTTGGAAAGCGGGAAAGGGTGCCTTCATGAAAGGTCCCAGCAAAAGGAGTCACTTTAATCTTACAAACCCAACAAGTGGGGGGGGGGGTTCATCCCACTGACTCACTAAAAGTGTGGGCAGGTATCATTTTTCCCTGGCTGTATCACACAATCACGTAAAAAATCCTCTAAAAGTTATCACAGATGAAGGCAAACACGTGCCGTCAACATGCCTTGACATCTCCATAAAACAGCAAAGAAGGACTTAAGCGCGCATCTAGGTGAACACATCTATAAGACAACATGTAGTGTCATTTCGTGTTTTGGCCCACAGTTCAATCACCTACGTGTCTCGTCTCGCACTGTGACATTTAATAATTCATTTTGATGGCATCATGAAATTTTAACGAACGCATCGAAATTTGCCACTTTTGTAATAATCGATACTGTATCACTCTTTCCTATAGTCACGTGATTTAACATCACTTTTGAAATCAACCCAACGACAACACTTACAGAGATAAATTGCTCTTGAAACGAGTCATCGTCGCCGAGACTTGTTGGTTTTGCAGTCATGAACAAAATCGCCCTACAGATTTTTATTGGCATGGTGTTCAAATTAACTTTTGCGTTCATTCAGGGGAAATCTGGTGTGCTACTCAAACGAAACTGTCGTCAACAACCCAAGTCATGTTCTCATGCACTGTGCCAGGTTGTGCCTTCGAGACGGCTGCCGCCTCCTCGTTGGTGAATAAGTTCTGTAAGAAATACTACTTCGAATCTTCTTTGAGCTGAGAGTGGACCTCTTTTGACAAAGTCAACCTAACTACTAGAAGATAATTACTATTTAATTGCTTCATACATGCAGGTGTTCAGAAAATTCCACACAATTTCATATATTACTTTAGAAATTCTGGCCGTGAGGAAGGAAAACATGGTTTTAAGAAAAAAGATAATTGTCAAAAAACGAACCACAAAGCGTCTGCTTTAAGCAGCTTAGGTTCAGGGGTTCAGTAACATTGCCTATGAAGACACCCTTTCCTTTATGTTCATCAGTTTAAAGCTCTTAATAAGTGAACTGAATGCAAAGGCAACACCGAAGGTTACGTGTACACGTATGGAAGACTTTGTTGGCAAGTCTGTCTATTCAGCCAAGAACATGTATGTACAAAACCATAGATTTTAACTAGATAGAAGTATTTATTTTCTGAAAGTAGAATGCCTGGAAGATATGATTTTTGACTTTTTACTAGTCCATTCTTACTTGAGTTTCATGACTATAGGTTTTTAGTAAAAATTTGATGAAAAGGAAAGGTGCCAATGACATGATCCAATTTTATGTGATCTAGATGTTCAAGGTAAGATCTCAAAAAATATTTTATTTTCGTTTTATGCAACTTTAATTTTTTCATGAAAATCGTAAAATTCCTACTTTTTGACAGTCTTTCATGAGAAAAAGAATTTTTTGAAAATAATTCCTAACACTGTTTTGAAGAACAGGACATAAAACGTAATATTTGAAGTAATATTTAAAAGTTTCTTGTGAATCTAATCAGCTGTTTTTTAGATACGATGTTCCGAAATTTGCCAAATTTTGCCATGCGTGCGATTCAGTAACCTTGGCCTCTTATCATTATTTGCCGTCGGTTCACACTATTATTCGACTCCTGCAGCCGGTCATGTAGTATTCCTGAGTTAATGTGTTGCGTTATGAGGTTGGCGTTCTTGCACTCACACAGTGTGAAGTGCTACCTACGTGTACATGTATGCGCCTCGTTCTGATTGCCTGATTTTCATTATCCCCAAGTTCTGGGTCTGTGTGTTCCGAACGCTGCGACGCGGTATGGATATTGTGAATTATTCCATGTTCGTTCCGTTAAAACGGAACCATTACCAGCTGCACCGATGGTCTATTTATCGAGCGTATTACATTTTGTCTTTAGACTTTATAGCTGAGTCGAAAAATGTCCCCCGTGCACCCCTCGGACTTCAACTTTTAAGTTGCAGTTTTGCAATGTAAAATATGTGTGAAAACCATAAAAAGATGTTAAGAAGCCGAAAAAAGTGTCCCATGTGCGTTTTTATGCAAATTAGTGCCGCTTTTACCGATTTTTTGTTATTTGACGATATCTCACTTTCTTATTCTAGTAAGTGAACAAATCAAGTGTAAAACCGATATTTTGAGGATCAATTGTAATGGAATAATTTTCTTCATAATCTATTACATCTAATTTGTATTATACGGTTACTTACAGTCAATACTACATTGAAAGTGTACATAAGCCAATATAAACACTAAATGTGCAACTTTCAGTGTCTATGTAATCAGCTCTTTAATGAGCCAAATTTCAACAAATGTTTTAAATATCTCAAGTATAAAAAACTAGGGGAAATGGATGCAGAAATATGGACAATCGCTACGTGTTGATGTCACTGACTCCATGTCACATTCATTACTTTCCGTGAAACTTCTACACAACCCTCCTCTTTCCTCTTCTTTGTCCACTTCACAAACATTGGTGAGCAAGAAATCAATCAGTAAGCTTGGTAAGATAGGACCACACGATCACACAGCTTGTAACAACCCTTTCGTCAGTCTGCATCCACCCTTGTCCTTCGTCTTAGCTGCTCAGTTACGGTTTCTCAAGCACGCTGGTACAAGGTGATGCGGTGATTTACTCGTTGGATGTGACGTTTCAGTGCAGTCTGGCACGGGGGAAGTCGAGCAAGGTCAATCTTGGACTTGTGAGGACTTCATCTTCACCAACCATTTTGCGTAACATATTGGCACGAGTAGCATCTATCGATGACTCACGACTCTGACCATACATGAGGCAGTTGAACTCTTCCAAATTACATCCCAATCAACGTCAGGTTGCCTGAATGCACGGTGAAATTTTGGATTATGTTCTAGCTTTTTGAGGGGGTCAACCTTTCCTTTACGTTTAAACGCATTGGTGCAATCTTCTCCAATGTTTTCATAAAATCCATGTAGTCTTTTCCGAAGGGTTTTGCCATGTCGGAGAGATTCAGCAGTCACCGATGTTTTCCAGACCCTGTATCTAGATATATATATATATATATATATATATATATATATATATATATATATATATATATATATATATATATATATATATATATATAGCGTGCCTGCAGCGGAATGACAAAGGCACCAGTGTCAGGGATTCTGCCGACGTCGTTTCTGTACCCAAGTGAGCAGCGTACTGGAGGTACAAAACAATTCTTAAGTCAGTCTCTTATTAGTTACTGTAGATATGTGGGATCTCCTGAGTATGAACAACAAATCACTTTTATTATTACGTTATGACATCGCAAATTAGTTAAGTAAAAATGTTCAAATGTTCTGTTCAGAAAAAAAGAATAATGGATACCCGTCTACAATCAGGATGTCCATCTCGCTTTTCTCCAACCTGGAAACTGCCTTCTCATCACTCCAGACATGCAATAACAATTGACAGAGTTGCTTTTTGTTGTCACCGTTTGCAAGAAAAATTTTGAAGTCATACGGCTTTTGTGTAGCTGGTCCATCCAAAATTACCTTCTCTGAACTGCAAAATTACCACATGTTGGAAGGAGATTAGCAAACGCGTGGAGAAGTGCAAAACCATCTTGGATGAACAGAACATCCTCAGGATAATGAAAGTCTTCTGGCGAAATTTTGTTCAGAAGATAATGCGAAATGGAGGATTTGTTGGTCTGGTGTTCCAAGACTAGGGGGCACAGATATCAGTGTCACGTTTTTCCCCGTGTGTGGGTGGGCGCAGGTTGTTACAGACCGGTGCTAATAGCTTTCGGTGCGACGATTGACTGAAGACTGGTTCGAGTTAATCCTTTATTAATCCCGACCGTACGTTCACAAGCCTACTCAAACAAAACGTCCGACGTAATGTCTGTTTATGCTCCAGCCAATGCTGCGAAGCCTTGACTTGTGATGAACTTCTGAGACACGTTCAGAAACTGTTACACTCGTCTATTCAATAACCTGCTGTCTATAGCTGGCTCTCTATTGACTATCGCTGTAACTGCTGATTCTCTTCACTGCAACTAAACTGTTGTTCTCCTGATTAACTTTCTTGAACTGCTGATTATCTGACTTGATCTGCCTAACTCAAACCCGTGCTTGTGTATTTATAGCCTAATGCATTGTTCTGGAACTTTTCACCAATTCAAGCACATTCTAGGACTTTCCTGAATCTACCCAACCATTTTACAAACATGTACTAGTCTTTAGAATATTTCACACTGCATTAATCACTGTCATGCTAGAGTCTTCTAGAAAGTTCCACACTATTTTGTAGTAAACAAATTACATCATCACTGTACTTAACTCAGGGGTCATGCCAATCAAACAGAATAACAAAACAAAACAAAACAATACAACTAAAAATACGGTCAGACCATATTCTGACAACAAACCCCTGCCAAACAGAAAATTACCTAACACAAAATCATCTAGCATATATATAAAATCTACTATATCCGCCGCTAGAGTGCTCCCTGACTTGCAGACTCTGCTTGAGCCCTGGTAGTCACTGCTACCGTTTCCCTGCTGGATTCATCAGGATCTGTTCCTACCGACTTGTCGGCCACCTCTTCTCCCTCTAGAGTTGAGGTCACTGGGTTCTTCTCTTGGGAAGTCGTACCCTTTTGAGAGTCATATTACGGACCCTCAACCAGGCCATTGCCTATATCGTCCTCGTTGGCAGTTGTTGCTCTCTGCTGTTGCTCAACATCGCCTGGGTCCAAGGCGCCAGGCACGTCCCCGATAATCAAATCGGCCACTGGACGCTCCATACACATCGCAAACACTTCTCCTGTGTAGTACGGTGTCTTGATGCTGAATTTTGCGACAGGCAGCCATCTCTTGGTAGAGTCCGCCAACTTGCATGACCACTTCCGGCAGGTCATATCTCCTGGTTCGACTAGACTGGATCGAACCACAATTGTCGTGCAGCCTGTGTGTCTCAACACTGAGACCGTCTTCATGCCAATATACCCCTCCTTCAGACGCAGCTTTCCTTTGAAGGCGCGTTCAGGGTTAGCATGCTTCACCGAATCCTTACTCTGAGAACCTCGGTGGATGACCGCTGCTGACTTTTGGAGTTGCTTCCCCTGCAGACCCATTTCTTGTCTGAGGGCCATTAACTCCCTTAGTTGAGATCTTGTCTCCATAGTGAGTTGCTAATTCCAACAGTCCACTTTATCACACCTTGTCACACACGTCAGTAAGCTCCTGGCGTGCTCGCCAATTGTCACGTTTTCCCCGTGTGTGGGTGGGCGCAGGTTGTTACAGACGGGTGCTAATAGCTTTCAGTGCGACGATTGACTGAAGGCTGGTTCGAGTTAATCCTTTATTAATCCCGACCGTACGTTCACAAGCCTACTCAAACAAAACGTCCGACGTAATGTCTGTTTATGCTCCAGCCAATGCTGCGAAGCCTTGACTTGTGATGAACTTCTGAAACACGTTCAGCATCTATTACACTCGTCGATTCAATAACCTGCTGTCTCTATAGGTGGCTCTCTATTGACTATCGCTGTAACTGCTGATTCTCTTCACTGCAACTTAACTGTTGTTCTCCTGATTAACTTTCTTGAACTGCTGATTATCTGACTTGATCTGCCTAACACAAACACGTGCTTGTGTATTTATAGCCTAATGCATTGTTCTGGAACTTTTCATCAATTCAAGCACATTCTAGGACTTTCCTGAATCTACCCAACCATTCTACAAACATATACTAGCCTCTAGAATATTCCACACTGCATTAATCACTGTCATGCTAGAGTCTTCTAGAAAGTTCCACACTATACTGTAGTAAACAAATTACATCATCACTGTTCTGACCTCAGTCTTCTAGAAAGTTCTACACTATTTTGAAGTAAACAAATTACATCATCACTGTACTTAACTCAGAGGTCATGCCAATCACATAGAATAACAAAACAAAACAATACAACTAAAAATACTGTCAGACCATATTCTAACAATCAGACAGACCTTCATGAGTTCTGGCATGTTCAATGGCTAACCCAGTGTCTGGGATTTAACGGATTGTTCTAAACCCTCCCGACCCCCACGACCCACAACCCCCACGACCTGAGGCAATAGATGCATCTGCGCTTGTTACAAATTTCATAATCATTTTACATGTCTGAGTTACATTCTCATAAGACATACCTACGCGATAATCAGATCTACATGTAGCTCTAGTAGTTAAAAAGACAGTGGCGTAAGAACATGATGTGATATAGCCGATTGTGAGCGTGCTATTGTTGTCATGGAAATAGTTCCCCGAGTAGCTGCCACTTCCCTTGTTCTACTAAACTTAGGGAGAGAGTACGTTAACGTGACTCGATGGTCCTGTTAGACAGTGTTGGTTCTATGTTCAGATCGAATCGGCTTGTTTAAACTGGGTCGAGGGTGTTGTGTGCCGTGGGTCGAGGAGGTCGTGGGTCGAGGGGGTCGTCTGTAGGGTGGGGGTCGAGGGGTCTTTAGAACAATCCGGATTTAACAAGAAACGTGAATCTGGGACAGCTATAAGCTTGATACTTGGCAACAAAATGATATACCTCACACGCTTGTGGAGAAATGAAAAGAAATTTTTAAAAAAAGAAGTCTCTTAATACATTAATTCATATTAGCTCAGCTATTATTACATTTTCTTGTGAACATGGCTGCCATCCTTGGTTTCAGTTTTGCTGCAGAAAATGCACTCAGGTGGGAAAGTAACCACGATGGTGCATGATGTTGATAGTTTATGCGGCGAATGGTGCACTTGGGAGCTTGGTGCCTCTGGGCCCTCACTGTTCCCCAAGCGGTGAAGTTTGGCAGTAAAATGTTAATAGCTTTTTCTGTGATAACCCATTTTCTTTCAATTCACTTGAAAGAACAGAAGGAATTTAATCACACACGGGCTGTCAGTGTACAATGTGGAGAATCATATGGCTGTTGGAGACGTTTGTCCCCAATTTCATGAAGCTGCTGCAGTTTTTCGCTAGCTGTTCCTCTAACATTGTTGAAGATTGTAAAATCGCCATGTTCATTTATAGAGTCTGAATGGAGAATGGATATGGGTAGAGGGTGTTCTTTGATGTCAGTAGATAAGTTTCGACCTCATTGTTTTCTTATAGGGATGATTTTTATACTTGCCTCGATAGCTGTCTTAATTTCGAATGTAGACAAGTCTTATTTTCCCTGACCCCAGCATTGGATTCGCAATGATTGACATACATGTAAACAGTCCATTTGTATATTTTGATATTAATTTGTATTCAAGGTGTTTTTTTAATTCTAAAGCTTTTGACTGCAATATCACAGTTTGTTCATGGATGGGTCAACATCAAAGTCTTGAATTTGGACAAAACTAGAAGATTTTCAAGCCCCACACAGTAGTTCTGCTCCATGTGTGGAGTGTTGTATACCTGTGCTACATGTATGTTCAAGATGGCTTGTATTATTTACTTGTTGCTCTAATGTAATGTTTGACCCACAAAACATAAGTCCAACATTTACATGTAGTTCTTTCAATTATATGAAATAGTAGGCGATATATTGCAAAATAACGCAAAATTGGTAATGGCGGCACTAATTTGCATAAAACACATGCAAGGGACATTTTTCGGTTTGTTAACATCATTTTGTGTTTTCACACATATATTCCTTCATAAAAATTAAACTTACAAATTGAAGTCCGGGGGTGCACGGAGGGTCATTTTTCGACTAGACTATTAGTTTAAAATTCGTCTTCGGGTGACTTAGGTTGTAAGTTCACGAAAACAGGTTATGACTGAAAGCCAGTTAATCTGTCTACAACTCTAAGACAAAAACCTGTATTCTGCGGGACAACACAGAAGACGGGCAAAACGTTTTGAGAAACGCAAAAGACAAACAAAAAACAAACAAATCTTGGCTATCCGTAGTCTCCTCAAGACTTCTGGCTTTCATTTGAACTCAAAAGGCATTCGAGAAAAAGGTCCCTGGCAACTTTAGAAACGAAAAAAAATCTAATAAAAGCTTTTTTTTGTGGAGTGCACAGCAATATAGCATTGGCTCAAATTGTGGAATTCTGTCTTGAAGATTTACACTTGTTTCCGTTTTTACTTCCGCCGTTCCAAAGTGCTGTGATTGGTCACCCCAAAATGGCATTTAGCCTAAATCTCATTTAGTTTTAGCCGAACAGTTCAAATTGCATTTCAAGAAAACTGGCATTTCGTTTATTAATCAGGCTGCATATTTTGTTATATGTATTGTCAATATTACTCTGCAATTCCGTTACATGATTAAAATCCTCCTTAGCATCCATTCTGGGTTGGGTAAAATCAGCATTTTTCATAAAATTCCACGNTTAAACTTACAAATTGAAGTCCGGGGGTGCACGGAAGGCCATTTTTCGACTAGACTATTAGTTTAAAATTCGTCTTCGGGTGACTTAGGTTGTAAGTTCACGAAAACAGGTTATGACTGAAAGCCAGTAAATCTGTCTACAACTCTAAGTCAAAAGACAAAAACCTGTATTCTGCGGGACAACACAGAAGACGGGTAAAACGTTTTGAGAAACGCAAAAGACAAAAAAAAAAACAACAAATCTTGGCTATCCGTAGTCTCCTCAAGACTTCTGGCTTTCATTTGAACTCAAAAGGCATTCGAGAAAAAGGTCCCTGGCAACTTTAGAAACGAAAAAAATCTAATAAAAGCTTTTTTGTGGAGTGCACAGCAATATAGCATTGGCTCAAATTGTGGAATTCTGTCTTGAAGATTTACACTTGTTTCCGTTTTTACTTCCGCCGTTCCAAAGTGCTGTGATTCGTCACCCCAAAATGGCATTTAGCCTAAAACTCATTTAGTTTTAGCCGAACAGTTCAAATTGCATTTCAAGAAAACTGGCATTTCGTTTATTAATCAGGCTGCATATTTTGTTATATGTATTGTCAATATCACTCTGCAATTCCGTTACATGATTAAAATCCTCCTTAGCATCCATTCTGGGTTGGGTAAAATCAGCATTTTTCATAAAATTCCACGGAATTGGCACAGTTACAGGTACATGCAGATAAGCAAAGTCCACTTCCGTCGAAAACCCGCAAATTTGACCTAATAACTTACTGTTGTGGTCATCATGTGTGAACTTGGGTCAGTTGCCATAGTAACCTCCACACAAGCACACAAGTTACCTTAGAACACTTTACTCTCAAATGTTAAATGCAGTTTTGGACGAGATCCCGGCGAAATGCACATTCACTTCACGTGGACGAGTTCCGAAATTTCCGATAGAAGGCGCGAGATGTCTGCTTAATAGCGGAACACTGTGAAGCAGTGGCCAATCCACCGACAATTACGGAAGAGAGTGACGGTGCTTCTGAAACAACTATTCAAATATAAAATTTTTCACATCACTATACAATTGTTTTTCTCTTACCGGTAATATTGGTTAGTAACCCGAGGTTCTATACTCGGAATCGCATATTTTCCTTTCCAGTACCCCTTTCTATTTTCCGTTTGTTGGCCTCGGCCTGTAAGCGGAACCTGCGCCAATGACATATCGACATGGAATGAGGTCCAGTTAATGTAATATAGAGTTCCTACAGTTGTATATTACATTCAATCCTGGGGGGCAAGGGGGTACAGAAAAAATGCAAAACATAAAACATGAAAAATAAAAATAAAAATAGGATGAAGAATGGAAAAATAGGAAACTTAATAAGCCTGTTTTCTTGCCTTCAAGCCTATACGCCCCAGTTTTGGAAGTGATCGACGTTGGCCGTTGTAAGCATCCAAACAACTTAAAATTAAGAGCATTTATTGAGTTGCTTAAATGGTTTGAACACGAAATCCCGATTTAGTTTCAAGAATTCCTGTTCAACTTTAGAAGGCAGTCGGGACAGAGATATTTGATTTTGTAGTTGAGAACGCTAGCGATCCAGTCAAATTAAATCATTTCACTAAAATTAAACCAGGTTATTATTTTTAAACATCACTAGGGAATTCCATCAATACCGGTTGCTTTTTCCCTTTTAAGTATAAATACAAGATCAGTCACCTCTGCAAACGAATTTTTTTTTCCAGAAAACTCTTGACAATTGATGGGCGATTGTCAGATACTCCGGGTGACAGAATGGATTCTCTGCATCTGACAAAATTGATTTAACATCATTGACCAATTTGTCATCACGAGATATAAAACTCAGAACAGTTTGCCCTCCACTACTCAGCCGAAATAAATATTAGTTGCTTACTTTTCCGCCAGCATTTTGGGCTCCAATTGTGCAATTCTTTCCTGAAGGTTTACACTCGTTTCCGTTTTTTTCTCCAGCTGTTCCAAAAGTGTTGTGATTCGTCGGCCCAAAATGATGTTTAGCCATTAAACTCTTTTCACTTTTCGCCGATAAGTTCAAATTGCATTTCATGAATACTGCGATTTCGTTTATTAATCAGGCTGCATATTTTGTTATATGTATTGTCAATATCACTCTGCAATTCCGTTACATGATTAAAATCTTCCCTAGCATCCATTCTGGGTTGGGTAAAATCAGTATTTTTCTTAAAATTCCTTAGAATTGGCACCATTATACATGTATGCGCATGCACATAAGTTCACTTCCGTCGAAAACCCGCAAATTTGACGTAATATCTTACCGTTGTGGTCAACATGTGCGAACCTGGGTCAGTTGCAAATGTAACCTCCACACAAGCACACAATTACCCTAGAATCCCTTACATTCAAATGTTAGTGTAATTTTGGACGAGATCCCGGCGAAATGCACCTTAACTTCACGTGGATGAGTTCCAAAAATTCCGATAGAAGGCGCAAGATATCTGTTTAGTAACTGAACACTGTGAAGCAGTGACAACTAACCGACAGTGACGGAAAAGGTTGACGGGGATTCTGTAATTACTATTCAAATATAAAGTGTTTTCGTATTTCTATACTATTGCTTTTCTCTTGCCAGCACTAATTGATAGTTAGCTCGAGATCCTATACTCGGAAAGGGCATCTTTTCCTTTCTGGTACCCTTCCGCTTGTTGGCCTCTACCTAAAAGCGGAATATGCGCCAGCGACATATCACCGCGGAATGAAGACCAGTTAATATAGTTTATAGTACCTATATTACGTTTACTCAAGGGGAGGGGAAAGGGGTAAAGAACATGCATCATGAAAATATGAAAAACAAAATTGGATGAAGCTTGAAAAAATAGGAAACCTAAAAAGCCCACTTTCTTGCTTTTAAACATATACTCCCAGTTTTGGAAGTGGTCAATGATGGTCCGATATAAGCATCTGAACTACCAAAATTTAAGAGCATATAACAAATAGTTGAGTTGATTAAATGGTTTAAACACGACACGCAAAAATAATATGCCATGCATACGACGCACGGAAGAGTTTTCAACTGCAAATCACAAGTTTTAAATTTTTCCGCAAGGAAAACATTGAACTTATTTCAGCCAGAACCGTACGGAGATCGAATAATCCCCGGCACCCTTGTTTGCTTTTGGAGTAATCAAAAGGAACTCTTAATGAGCGCTGTTTCGTAGTTAATCATGTTTTGTTTGTCATTAGCTTACGTAGTTCAGTCAGAGAATCCCAATGCAAACCTTAGATTGAACATTTTAATCATGTCTCTGGAAATAAACACACGGACTAATAGTCGGAAAAAATTGCTAGTAAACACGAAGGGCCCTTAAGCCTATGTCTGGGGTGGGGTCTGTTTGCGGAAATTCTTGGCAATCAAAACCGATGTTGTTCGTTGAGTCATTTGTGTCCACCATATATCCATCACCTACTTTCGCATTAGTCGTCGGTAATCACGAACAGGTCCTCACTTCTAGTTATATCTATTGTGTATTTCACGGCAATGTTGTAAGACTAAAAATCAATAATTAGTTCTTATCGAGATCCGAGAATTTATCTTAGTTGCTAGCGCATGGCGGTCTTTTTAAGTAAATGATACGCAATTATATCGAAGGAGAGCTGATCAAAGTTCTGAGAAAATCCGGAAATAACAAGAGCGAAAATTGTTGACGATCGTAACATAATGATTTTAATGCAATACAACGGAAATTTCCTCGCCGTTCGCTGGGCCCAGTTGATTGCATCTCCTCAAGATATCAAGGTATTCTTGACTGAGTTTTGTTCAATTAAATCGCCCTAATTATGACGAATGTGAATTGCCCTCTTTGAAATGGACTGAAAGCGTGAAATTAGCCGTGAGAATTGGACGAATTATTCTTTCAATTACCGCACTCATTAATACTCCTACGTAAGAGACTGCTCTATAGTACAAGGCGTAATCCTTTACCTACATGTACACTGCAGTTATTTACAAGAACGCCTGAACAGATAACGTTACTTTTATTCAACTCATAAAAATATGAAAAGGTTCCGACACTCAGAATCGTAACGAGCAATGACTTGGTCACCATATTTAGATGGGTATTGTGATCGAAGAACAACATGTCTTCTTCCAGGTATCTCGACTTGAAGCATGGCCTACGTACATATATGCGCGCACCCTGCCTTTAACATGGGGGGGGGTCTCAAATCTCTGACAAAGTGGATCTTTTGCTAACAAAAAAGCGGGGTATTAAGAAAAAAAAAACGTGTGCCACCTTCAGGTTTGTGAACTGTGCGTCTGCGCCCTTTTGGTGGACTTTTGTTTCGTTTTCTCGGACTTTTTGTTTCTCTGAGGTTGACCTTTTTTACCCTCTTAACCAAATGTGGGGCTCGTTCGAGGCCCCCAAGCCCCCTGGGTGTGTGCATGCTATGGTTCACCAATTACCTTTGGATGCGTTCACATGCAGCTACCGTTAGTGAATGCTACCTTTTTGCTTTCGGAGCTAAGCAACTTATATACAACAGACTATTTCTTATGTGTCGTTTATTTAACTCTAAGCGCTATCTGACGATTTCTGACTCATCTAGTCTTTTGGCTGGATAGGATTGCCATTCGCTAGGTGATCCAGGTAATTACCGGGTTCTACTGCGACTGGCCCTAAAATGTGACATGGAAGACAAGACTCATCGTTATTTGATAGAGATCTGTCCTTCCCAGCAAAGGCTTTGGACATCGGCATAGAATCATGATCTGTCTGCGGGAAATCGACAGATTATGCAGGGTTGAGATGCGTAGACGTAAGAATCTCGCTAGTGGAGCTAGTGTAGTGTGATCACAGTTTTTTTTCTTGTGGTGGGAAGACTTGTGCAGTGATCTCAGTTAAGTTTTTGCGTGTTTATTGCGTCTACAGAACGAGTGCCAAGTTTACTTGTCTTTTAAATGTCCTGAGAATAGCATGCAGATTGGATAATTTCGCCCATTAGAAAACGAAAGCTCGCCAAGCGGTCCGAGTCATAATCAGGCCACCAGCAAAAGGCGTCAGGCCACGTATCACCTTTTTACTGTTTTGGGTGCATCTAAACATCTCGAAAAAGAAAATCAATTCGCGTAGACTTCTTTAAAACATTTCTTCTTAATAAATAACTTGTATTGTGTAGACACTGAAAAACAATGTCTCTGGCTGCGAACATGTCGCACACTAAAACACTCGCAAACAGACTGATTAGTATCCCGCCCTACAGTTTAATTGTACGTGTTATCTGTGACAAAACCGTGCGCCAGCTTGTTTGGCGAAATACAATATGAGGCATTTGAAGCTCTGCAGATTATTGTTAATTTGAAGACGGTGTTCGCGTTACATCGGTCGGATGTCAGGTAATTGGTGCTAATTAAGGCGCAGTAATGAGACCGATGACTTTGCGTCCATGGTCAATTCAATGCCCGTTACTTGAGCTCGGAGATGCAATAATTATAGATTAAGCCTGGTACAATCTTCATTCGGAATAGTAAAAATTCGAACAACTTGCGGTAGTGTTATCTAGTCTTAATAAAACGATGAGCACGCATGGAGGTGTGATCGTAATAAAACACATACATGTAAAGCCATTTTAAAGATACTCTACTTTTGTTTCGTCCAATTCAAAACAGTTGCTTCTGAATCTTTGACAGATTTTTATGAAATTTGGAAAATTATAGGTTTCTATTAAGGAGATGGCACCGCCTTGTCATTTTGGGACGGATTTGGCGTATCCTGCACCACTCACTAGTGGCCCTTTTCATTATTTTTAAGTTCGGTTTTTGGTGGTCGTCTCTCTTTATCCGCCTAACCCCTTTAAGAAGCACCGTGAAATTAGTGTATCTGCCCCTGTAGAAAAGACCACGACTTACGAACGGATTCGACTTCTGTGGTGGGCTCTTGAGTCAATTTTGTTTATTTTTGAGTTGGAAGCGCTATCTCCTAAAGTATTTGTAGAAGCTCTGTGCTTTCTAATGAACAACGTACGACGATTAGGGAATCTGATTACCTCTGTGCCCTCTAGTGGAACTTTTATTTTGGACATTCGCCTCTGTATCTTTAGATTTCCTGGACAGATTTTCTGACATTCGGCAAATGTTTGTCTTATTAAAGGAGAGACGACGAGGCGTTATTATTTTCGAACGGATTGGAGGGATTTTAGGCCAGGTATTGGCCATTTTTTATTATTTTTCTAGGCTATTTTTGTGTCCACCTAGTCGTTTTCAGACGGATTTGGCGTGCTGCATTCTGCACAACCAGAATGCTTGAGTTCACTTTTTGCGTCATCCTCTTTATTTTCCAAACCGCATGACAGATCATTATGAAAACGAGCAGATGTGTTTCTGCTGAGAAGAACATGGCCGACCTTGATTTTTGGAGTGGGTCAATTACTGTGGCGCACCCTAGTGGTATGTTGTTCATTTTTCGTCCGCGACTGTATCTCCGAAACTCTTTAAGTATCCAATTGTTTTCGATGGTTTGACAACTGATGATCAAGCGTATTAGACGGACGTCACTCCTGCTGTCCCCTAGTGGCAATATTAGATTGCAAAATTTGCCGCTGTATCTTCAGAGTTCCTTTATAGTCTTCATTAAGTTTACCACTATGTTCAGTGGCAGATTTAGAGAGGGCCAAATTCCATTTGGCAGTTCGGGGGTGCGAATGCCTGACGGGCAAAATCCTGGCTAATACTCTGTCCTGGCCCCGCTATACTAAACATTGTGGATCCGACCCTGAAGTTTCTATTATGGCAACAACGGCGCCTTTTAATTTTCGTATGGATTCGACCGACTTTGCACCTACTAATGGCTATTTTGACTTTGTTCGAGTTTGTGTTTTATCGTCCACCTCTGCATCCGTCAAACTGCTCACAGGTTGATTATGACAGTTTGCAAATGTTTTACTACTGATAAGTAAACGATTGACGTTGATGATCGGACGAGTCCGGCAACTGCAGCGCCACCTAGATGAATTTTCTGCACCTACAGCTATATTCCCTAAACGTCTTTGAAGAATATTTATAAAATTTGTCCGGTGTATTCCTACGAACTTGAGAGCACGTAACGACTTCGTTCGCACGTATCCGACCGCAAAGTGCCTCCTAGTGACATTCGAATTCTTTCGCGTTTGCCTCTGTATCTTAGGAGTTCCTACACTGATATTCATGAAATGTGGCAAATAGTTTTATATTGAGGAGATAATGACACCTTTTTGTTTTCAGACAGGTCCGACGTATCTTACGCCATGTTATGGACGTTTTTATGATACTAAAAACAAGCATACCGATTCAGTTCGGTGCATTCATGGCCACATTTCAACGCTTTTCGTTGCTCTTGATTATAAGACAACTTCGCCAACAAGACGTCTGTTAAACTCAAGTCGTCAAACAGTCATGAATAGCTTTTGGACAAACAACAAGTTTTTGAACGGACAACTCGAAGGAACGCGAAAATGTCATGTGGTTAAGACAAATAGTTTCGATCGAATTAACAGCGACCAAACAAGACAATTTCGAATAAAAACGGACATTCGAGCGAACAAGACGGTTTCGAGCGAACAAGATGAAATTCAGCAAACAAGGGATAGGGTGCTGTTTCCAGAACAAACCAAGTAAACACTTCAAATCACAGCGCCCTCGCAAGACTTCGCGAGATTACGCGAGATATTGCCGTGCATTTTCAATGAGAGCACGTGGTTTTGGCTAGATTTTGTCGCGCAAGACTGAACTACGTATCCAGTTTGCCCGAAATTCGTCAATCTAAAAGTTGCATGCTGCAATGAGGCAATGAGAGATTGTGTTGGTCTTGTCATTCATAATGCCACTGACTGAACCAAGGCATTATGGGCTAAAGTGTACCAGCTAGAAATACGTGTCGCAATTCCGTAAACACGTGCTCCGGAAATGAACTAGAAAAGTATTCTGAATCGCATTGTTGTTATCTTGAGTGGTCACACAACATGAATGCGGGAAGGCATCAACTAATCTTTTCTTGTTGTTACAGCAGCCACAAATCAGAAGCGTAATTGTCAAAGCTTACTATATTTATGCAGTTGTCAACAACGACAGGCAAATGGAAGGCAAAGAAATCCGAGCAAATATTCTATTGAACCTTTCACAGTACAACCCGCCGCAGTTTCTCTTAAGACAACCTTATTAGAAGTGCACGTTGCCCGGGCATTCCTCGGACGACATCAGACACCTCTAGAGGTCCTCTGATATCCCGGAGTCCGAAGTAGACCTTCAAAGCAGCTAACCAGCCCGTAAAACAAGAATCCCTGCCTTCAAAACAAGAAACCCCGATCTTCAAGCAGGAACCCCCGGGGATGGGACAGGAAACCCGGCAATTTTTCAAATTCTCAGAGACGATGTCAGTAGCCTCAAACTTTGAGTTAAAGCATTTTCACATACTTTCCAGTTGTTTTGTGTATTTGTTTGTTAAAAATATCAATTATAAAACTTATAATGACTTTGTTATTTGATTTGTATTGGTAAATTTCAGATTATTCAATAGTTTCTCCAAAAATATTTTCAAAAATGAAAAACACAAATATTTTTTGACCACTTTCGAGCTGTCACTGTTGATTAATTCCATTGAATATCTTTACAATTGGCTGCATTTCAGGGTTCATCGATTTACTTGTCGAGAGTACATTATTTCCGTCACAATTTCTGGGTTTTGAACACCTTGCACTTGCACGTCGGCTTGCCGCCTCACCAGTGCATGCGCTCTAAGTTAGTACCGAACATAACGCCGCTGAGATAAGAAGTCAATTCAAGATTTGTTCGTGAGATATGTTTTGGAACCAGAACATCATCCCACTGGTTATTTAAATGTTAACATCCCGTAAAAATCCGAAGGTGATACGTACCGTTGGATATTGATATTGCATTTAATAATCAAGCGCAAACTCAAGGATACATGACAGAAAATTATGCGTCGACAATCAGGACAAACAGAGGAGGTGCTAGTTTAAACTTTCGACCAGTATTCAATAAAACGGCTATAGAAATTCTGTATAGCTCGGCTTGCCAAATCGCGCTCATTATGGCCCAATTATCACAGTCATGTAGCCCCCAAACCGTGTCTATTCCGGTTTTCTTTCTCTCATCCAGTCCCGTGGAAATAAAACGCATCTGTTTTGCCTGCTTGGGTAAACAGAATGATTACTCTTAATAGTGACAAAACCCATCACGCCATCCAACTCGCTGAGTACTTGCTCACGGCTATAGACTGTCGTTTATTATTTTGCTTCCCGCGAACCATCATTGGCGTCGCGATTGTGTAGCTCGGCACCTGTATCTGACCGGTTTGTTGTCGCTCATTTCGGGAATCTATCCCGTAATCACATGGGCGCCCTACGGGCCACGCACAATACGGGCCCTCGCGGCAACCGAATGCGACATTCGTGTCTGAATGCTCAAACATTTTCGTAACAGGTGAATCCGCGGTTTATTGCTGTTCCTCGTCTACAACTTACAATGTTCGCGATGAGCGGTAAACAAACTCTGACGTAACCAGCACAAGTAAGAATGTTAATGCAACTTTTCATTTCCAGAATATTATCACATCAGGTTCAATTACCGCATGAAATGGCCTAAATTTTTATATTTATAGCCGATCATTTTCCCAAGTGGTGAAAGTTTCGTCACGAAACGAATACGATGTCCAGAAACCATTTTATTGAAAGAGTTCGTTTCAGTTAAATTTTGTGACAGCAATTACGCAGTTCCTATTCTTCAAAGGTATATGTACGACATGGGCGCACCCAATTTGGCGAATTGGGCAAAAAGATCCGCCTCATCGAAACAAAAAGTCAGAGTAAACGAGACAAAAGTCCACAAAGTCGATAGGAATCCTGCGCGGATGCACAATTCGAAGGCCTGAACCTACTGGCCCGCTTTTTATTTTTTAGGCCTATTTGATTTTTGTCAGTAAAAGGTCCGTATACCGAAAAATTCGAGCCCCCCTACATTTCTATATATTTTACGCTGGGTGCGCGCGTGTACGAGTTGTTCATTATTTGCACAGTCTAAACTACGCGTATTTCAAACCAACAAGGACTAATTGAAAACGTTTTCTCGCTTATTACTGCAGATAAATGTAAACTATCCAAAATTTCCCGTCATTTTGTCTACTAGGTTACCTATTTGAAGACTTGTGTTCGATTACGGCGACCGCTACATTTCGCCCAGACCTGTCAACCGATTAACGTCACCGATAAGTAGCCGTCATGGAATCAAAGACGCCTGCACTACCGCGACAGGATACAATAAACTTCAAAATACAATTTTCTTGAGCTCTGTTTTTTCTTCAAGGCCGTTTTTGTAAAATGTTAATTAAGTGAAAATACAGATGTTTAAAAGAGATGTTAGCTTTCCAACCGTATCAGTTTCAAGTCTAGATGCAGCAACTCTCTATCAAAAATGGGATGTTTGCTCTCGACTTTTTGGTAATTGGCATTATCGAATCTGATCAACCTTTAGAAAACTTCAGTGCTTGAGCCCATTCTTACAAAATCAAATGGATAAAAATGAAGGACAAAAACATGTCGTTTTGACCATACACAAACGTTTTAATTACAGAAACTGTAATTGGACCCTCTCTCTCTTCACGACATCCTACATTTAGATCCATCACTGAGTCTTCTGTATGAGGGTAACCCACCGTCACGCGTGTTTTCACTATGACAGCGTTCTTCTGTCATGTGAAGGATTTTGTTTATTGCTCAACTATTATTCTTTTCTTCATGAGTACATGATAACAATAATGCGGTCATTATTATTTTTGGTTGATATGTTGGTTTTCAATGGAACGTAAATGGAAATTACAACTTGACATAACACTTTTTATCGCGTATGATTTTGCACGCGCTCGTTCTGATATTTTCTGCAGTTGCGTGCTTGATTTTTGTTTAAATTAAATTCTGTGTTGTTGTACAAGCCCATTTATTCCATTTGAGTAGACATGTGTATTAAAGAGAAGAAAATAAACAGCCAATGACATTTGCTGGGTCTGTTTCTGGGCCATTCTACACACCGCCAGAGGGCACCTCATTACAAACAACAGGCGGTGATGCGGTTTCAGCTATTCCTTAGTAGTCACATAAATATTTATGGTTCTTGTAATATATGAATATATATGCTCCGTATTCTCTCCCTTCGTACCTTAAATGCCCTTGCTAAATTGGTTTGAGTCAATGGTGAAAACTCGGCATTTGAGCTGCATTGTGTTTGCAGACACAGAGGTAATTTTTATCACCTAGTTGTCTGATGAAATTCATTGTATTTTAAGACACAACCCGATAAAATTTTCAGGTGTCACTGGTTTACACAAACAACTGCGAGGTTTAAGGGTCCGTATAACATTTCAAGGACCAGTCCTCTAATTTCTGTGGTTCCTGTTTACGATTAAGAAGAGTGTGCCGAGACGCGCCGTGTCCCATAGATTAGAGGAGGTGTGAAAATCACTACTTCCTTTCGCGATGAAGAAAGCAGCCCTGGTATTAACCTATAACATGCAATTGCCACCGTTAAACCCGACAAACTAGCTTGCCCCACCTATCTTTTGCAACACATTAGTGAGTCCTGTGATTACTTATTGAGAACAGAACGGCCAACTGCAGTGCGCTTTGACTGACCCTAATCAGCCGTTGTGGGGACCGGGACATGGAACTGAAAAGCAATTTTGTTGAGATGCAGGCGAGATTTTATCGCCGGATTCGATGTTTTAGTAATTGTAGTTTGTGTACGCACCGATAAAAAACATTTGCACTCACGCGAGTGCGATTTGATAACTTAGGTGTCTTGTTTGATCATGTTTACGCCTTCCTTATAAAGTTCTGTGGAGAAAAAAATGTGAGGACGAACAAACCTTTTAATCACACCTCCGAACTACAAATCTGTTCGCACTGGCACCGAATAATCCGAACGACCATTTGGCGCCTGACAAAAATGCGGTTCGTACGTATAATTTAGTGGTTCGAGCGAATAATTCTGCGAGAGTTGTTGGTTGTGCAACGACTCGATCGAAAAAAACATTTCAAGACACAGTTTTGATAACAATAAGCTATAAACTACTGAAAAATATACGTGTACGTCATCGAGTCTGTGACATAGTGCAAGTACCCGAAATTGCTTTTGAAAGAGTTTTGTATGTAAAATATTATTCTCGTAAGCAGGAACACCAAATACAGCTTACAATAGGATTGACATGCATTGTTTCGATAAAAAGAAATATTTCATTTTCCGATGATGCACCTAGGATTTCTCAATACGTCACTCGAAAAGTTAACTACAAATTGACTCCAAGGCATCTTATTTCTTTGCACACAAGAGGGCAGTGGGTATAATCATTAGTACACTTCTCCATCTTTCAGCACGCCTCTTGCGGCTACGAATTGACACTTGACCAAGTGTACACAAGGATTAATCTCATTCTTGTCTCGTGTCATTCGACACAATAAAACATAAAGCGTATTGTTCTCTACGATTTAACAACAAATGGTGCTCAGTGATTGCCGGAAAGCCCCAGGAACAGTGTCAGAGCCACTGAGAAGTTTTGTAGCCCTCCAAGTTAGGGGGTACGTACGCTTCTTAGGGGTCGAGAATTTTTCTGCTAGGTAAAGGCATCAGCAAGTGGTATTCAAGAGCTCGCATCTGGTGAACCTTCAAAATTTTCATTCTGGGTTAAAATGGTCAATTTACAGAAAACATTGTTTAAATTTAATAACACCTCCGACGCTACAATACAACGTTGTTTTTTGTTTGACTCTTTTATCTTCTTGATTATATCTTGTTGGGATACCGGTTACGAAAATGTTTCAAATTTCCATTCGAATGGAAATTTGAGAAAAATAAAAGATACAACTAACACTGTTGAGCAGAGTTTTATTGCTGTATGGTCTTCACGAGAAAATTAAAAGATTATCGTGATAGGTGACAAAATAAGGATTAGGCGGTTGATATACAGGAGTGGACGAAGATGACACGACGACAACAAGTGAACATGCAGATGGTCTGTCAGATTTGGGTTCAAATTAATTTTCAAGTTCACAGGGTTGTATTTTGGCCATTTGATTTGGCAGTGCAGAACAACAGATCACCTGCCAGTTGCCAGTGTGTTTCAAAGCTGTGCAGTAGAAAAATACTGTTCTGCTCGGGTAAATTCACAGGATTCGGTATCACAGAAAACTGTATACGAAGTAATTTTAGAAAGCTTTCCTTTCGTCCATATCACTGCCAACAGACTTCGTGGAGCATGTTTTACTTTTCCTATTTATAAAAAATCTGATTCCATCTTAATTTCAGTACAAGTATGTGACTCAATTAACTTAACGAAATAATGCTTTTTCAAACAGTTGCATGGACAGTCTGAGTACCATTTTTCAGTTTACCTACAATGGGATCGTGAATTGTACATATTAGAATTAACAAACCTATATTGAACTCAGTTATATTTGCAGCGTTTACTTTAAATAATACCTTTGCAACGTCTAAGCATTACTATTCTGCCGCATGAGTAACTTTAAATGTACATTATCTCGTCGCCTTCACGATATCTGGCAAATCGTCACCAGTCACGCTCCAAAGGGGGAGGAGCTTATATCTGCCCGACTGCACGGATGAGCTTCCTTGAAAAGGAAGCACGTTGAGATATGCAATCAATCATTCGTTCTAAAGCCGACTGGGGAAAACCTATTAAAAACCTACTCCTTGATAGAAGTTGAAAACGTCAACTTGCATCGACAAGACAATTTTGCCGTGATTTCTGCAGTAATTTTAAATCGTTAAAGCATAATCGTGCCCAGAAGTCATTATAAGACGCTGCAGCTTAAATGAAAGACGAAACGGACTAACCACACTTTCTCTACACGAAGACGCAGCGCTCTTGTGTCACCGACCTACCTTCTCATTAGAGACAAAATAAACATGACTAGTGCGATACCGGTAAGTAAAAATCACTTGGTTGTCATAGAAAATCTTAATCATAAAATAGATAATCTTATTAGACGACTCCGCCAAAATTGGAAAAACCCACATAGAGCTTCAATGTTAATTGTTTGGTAGTTCTTTTGCCGTTGTTTACAGTTATCAACGACATATTACAACAACATAATTTGCATCCGTAAAATATCCCACGTATTTCAGAATTACAGTTTTCATAAATCTTTATTTGACAGAAATTCACTCAATTTTTCTGGTAACACGAACTGCAATCATTGCATACAATCGGCGGCGGTTTCAGCGTTCAATGTGGCTGTAGTTAGAGTGTTATATTTATTGTTTTAAACATATTTCATGAAACACCGTTGTTGTGCGGCTGGGAAAAGATGTTAATTTTCAACCTCCGGCAATATCAGTAGAGTGTGGCGACGAATTTCTCACTTATTGAAAGTGCGTCTCCAAGCGTAACGCCAATAACAATCTTAAAACACTGTCGTATCGTATTCACCGACGAAGAGTGTTTAGACATGACCATAACCCCGATTATATTACTGCTCCACGAACCAACATCCCATTCCAGGGAACGTATGTACGGTGCACAACGCACTAAGCTAAAGGTTTAGATTATTAAGAGGAATTCAACTCTTTCAAAACCGTAAATACGAGAGTTACGTAGGCCAAGACTTTCATTACAATAGGATAGCCCGTTTGTATAAAACTATGAATACGTCCAGTTTAAATCGGTGGATACTGAAAAGCAAGCTAAGAAAATCATCATGACGAGAGAGCGAATAAACTCTGAAGGTACATAGGTGACTCGGAGAGTGGCGTACGCGGCGTAAAGAGCCACGATTTAAACGGCAATAGGCCAAACCGATAAATTATATTTTCAGTAGCTGACTCTCAACAGTCGATAGCGTAACCACCAGCAAGGCAGACCCATATTGCTTAAGCTTATGAGGGGCCTTATCGACAAATTAGTGTATTTAGCCAACAATATACAAAACTGAATATTTTAACTCTGTAAAAGCTATTGTCCAACATTCTGAACCCCAGTTAAAAGTATATGTTTTCTGGGCAGGCCTGTAGAATTTTAGGCTTTTAATTTCATACTAATTGGGTCACGTGTCAGGGCTTCTCAGTAATTTCAACAAAATAAAAAAACAAATTCATAAAAAACAAGTATAATGGTAACATGACCAAATTTCGTTTGGTATAAATGTTTTAGAACAATTCCTAAAAACGCTGTTACCAAAATTATTTATTGATTCAAAATCAAGCATCATATTTATAACTAACATATTAAGCCAGCAACCGTGAAACTTTTCTAACCATTGATTTACCACCACTGAGAAAAGGTAAAAGACGCTCACGTGTCATCGGTTCAATCTTTAGTTACGGAAACATACTTAATAGAAAACAAGGAACGAATCAATCCACCCGTGACACGCGGACTGTTACTGTAAAGCTGAGGAATGCTTTGTTGCTTTTAAACTTACCAATATCACCATTGTTATTGAAATATATTAAAACTTAATGACACTTCTATAAAAATCAACTATTCAAACCTACGAGTTGCTGGGACTTGATTGATTTTCTGGCGCCGAGTTTTTGTCATCTGTCGACTTTGGAAAAATATCAATACAAAGTATTTTCAACTGGTTTAACTTGCAATGATGAAATTAGAAATAACAGACTGTTGAAATGTTTCGTTTTAATGCCTCAATAATTATTAAGTAAGGAGATAACCACATGTTTCTTGAAACTGTTGTAAAATAACCTACCACTGGTTAAACAGTATTAGGAACGTTTAGACTTAATTTTATCATGTTCGTAATGGTTAATTAAAACCAAGCGGAAGTAATGCCTGCGCAGGTTGTCCTTGTGATCATTGGATCTATCAACACCATCACAGGCTTATTTAGGGGGACAATTTTGGGTCAACGGGGACATTTTTCGTCGAACATTGTAGTTTGCTTTCTCACGACGTCCTAAATCGTCCAGTGGTCATGGCATTAACGTGGTAATTCCCGTGATATAAATAGCGAGTTTACCTGCCGCTACTTTCGTGTTAACTTATTATAGAGAAGTTGCAGTACATTGTATTATTTCAAATATTTTTAGGATTCTTTCGCCGACGTTAGACAACCTGTATTTAAATACTTTAGAAAGTCATTTTCATGCCGCGCTTGATACAAAACAAAACATTTCTTGATTTGTAGAGGTGTCGACTTTGTTGCCTAATCGAAAAAATCCTCCAGTCTCAAAACATGCACTAAAATGGTACAAAAATAACCAAATCAACAAATTCCAAAAAGCCCTGCGTTTTCTTAACCTGGAAAAGTACCATTTTATGTAACTGTTTGTCAAAATGCTGTTGTCTAAAATACATAGTAACATTTGCAGCTGAAAATTCATTTTTGGAGTTTGCAATTGTCGCAATATATTATATTGCAATGATGCATGTTTTGATTTATTGTTTTGTGTAAATGGAACCATGGAATCACAAATATAGAAAAATATATTATTTAAAATATAAACACGAAATTGACAGTTTCGACAACAAATGTGGTTAAATTTTAAAGGCGCGAAACCCCTGCTTTCTGCAGCTTTCAGTGTCAAAACACAACAGCTTATGAACAGTTTTTACCATTTACTTTGCTATTCACTTGTTAGTGGACATACAGAGTGTTAAACGTAACAAACTCGAGACTATTGTCAAAACCACTTTTAGACCACTTATCGTTATAAAGTCGTTCCCACCTCGTTCCTTACTCAGATTAGAAGATTTCTAGGTTTGAGCAGAGCTGAAGTTCCCCATTAAATTCAACCTGCTTTGCTTTGTTTTCGAGCATCGCCATGGTCTTCCGTACCTTAGCAACTCAGTGGTGAACTCAATTGGGGAAACCTCGGGTATTTTCGTTGCCTAAAATATCTTGTCGGTGGTGAATTTTTTATCTGCACATATGCGGACTTCAGACATGCGACAACTCCTGTAATTTTCAAACTGGAGAATATGTGGCCGTATGACTGAGGTTCGCACATGCGGAGATAGCGTTACTTCGAGGGAAAATTTCAGGCTGCAAAATATTCGAGGTGATCTTGAGGTTATGATCAACTTGTCCGCTATTAGCACATCCACTAATATGGTTGTTGGTCTGGTTTGCGGATCAAAAATTCGCTCTGGTTTCCCGGCGTCGTTCGAAATTACGTGTAAAATGATCGGCGCTCTCCTGGGTAGAGTTCCGTAAAAATCTACAGAAGGGAGATAGTGACTTTGCGTGTTTTACTTATACTACATGTTTCACGAGATTCTGCGTTTTTGTGAGGTTTTCATGTCTGCGGAAAATATCCCAGGAGTGTTTTATGGTTAACATTTTTAATTATATTTATTCTGTAGAGTGTTTCAAAGAATCCCGTTTTAATTGCAAAATGGATCAGAATATGTGTGCTATTATTCTGCTAGAATCACTAACATGTAGGTAACGAATGAAATGATGCTGACGATGATAATGAGGTTGACGATAAAAATGATAAACACGATGATGATGATGAAGATGAAGATGATGGCGACGACGATGAAACTGACTGTAGTCATAACGGTTACGATAATGTTGAAGGTGATAACGGCCGAAACGTTTATGAAGACGATTATGATGTTTTTGATGATGTTCATGGCGATAACGATGATGGTGATATTGCTAATGATGATGACGTTAATAGTGTACATGACGGGTGTGGTGACGATGACGACGGTAACGATGAGGATTGCAGAAGTTGAAGCTCGGGAGACGGTGGTACTACTGATATACATGTCGAGTGTTTTGCGGCTTTAAATAAAAATTAAACCACACATGTCAATTAAGAGCAAGTAGTGCAACGATGTACTGGGATTAAGTTGTCACGCTACAGAGTGAGTTAACAACCACAGAACAACCCTCCAGACATTTCCACCTACAGTGGAGGTTAGAGAGCTAGGGTGGGCTGCGGTGTTAAGGTTTTTGCATGAGGAATTAAGAACGACAATGGACGTAGTGTTACCACAGTTATCCGCCGACATCGAAGATCACGCAGCACTTGTCATACAATGTCGGCCAGCCGTTTCAACGTACAGCTGGTAATCTTGTCGTAATTCTGGTACGACGCTCCGCAGCGTTGAATTTCTCTTTGCAATCGCAACACCGTGGCATCACGTGGGGTCATGCATATAGGCCGACAATTTATTTTCCCAAACTCAAAGAACGAAACCTGATACATGCGAAAAGTGCCATACGATAGAAATAAAATGCTCCTTCAACTTAACACGAATCAAAGGTGCATTTAGTCCCTGTTTATGTCAATGTTAAATTCTCAACCGAAGCTCTTTGGGGTTCAAAAACATTACCGCCCTCTCCTGGCTCTGAATTATTGCCGAATAATACGGCAACTCAAGTCACAGGCAATGCGTTCCTGCGCCATTTTCGAACCCGCAATTTAAGGGTTTGCCGACGACAATAAAAAGGTTTCTTTAATAGCTGTTCTTGTGGATATACAAAATAGCATCCCGTCACGAGATCTACTTCATGAAAGAAAAAGGCCCAATTCGATTTAGTTTCATTTTTAAGCACATAAATAGAGCGAAATGCTTAACATCAATGCTTCCATCAAAGGCTGTACACTCTCCTCATTGAATGTTACATTAGTTCTGTACTAAATACAGCAATCTCATTTAGAAACAAATAAAGTGAAACATAACTCCACTAAATGAAATATATTATTTGCACAATTTAATGATTGCTTGATTGTCTTTTTCAGGAATCCCGTTTAGCTGGTGCTCCCGTTTCCGTGATAACATCACTTTACAAGCCCGTTGTGGGTACACCGCCATCTTTGACGACTCACGAGTCCTCCAAAGGATTCTATCCGTGGAAAAAAACAAGTAGCCCCGTATCATTGGTCGGAATGGCGACGTCTAGCGTCTCTACTGTGAGTTCGCCGACGGCCGCGAGCACATACAGCAGTGACCTAACGTATTCACAATTCACCCACCCGTGCACAGAGACAGGACAGCCTTCTCTACAGCACAAAATGGATCAAGTGAATGGCGGATTTTATGGCCGCCATGTTGCTTATGATTCATGGCCGTACGTTCCACAGGTAACGCACCCACTTAAGCCGGAAATGAGCACGGCACCAAATGCACTATGGGATGTTCACTCACCATCGTCTAATTGGTTACCGGAAGTTCCATCATCCGTTGGGTCACCCTATTGCACTTACCCGTACACATCGGATCCTTTGTCGGCTTCTTTCCTGGGTAGCAGTCCACCGTTCCAAGATTCATACAATTATAAAGCTATGTTATCGACAAAAAACGATATCGTAAGCACCCCTAGCCCGTTTTATTCACCGCCGCCTATTGGTTCTCCGCGCAATCAAAGAAGGTATCCTGGTCGCGCCACCTGCTCATGTCCAAATTGCCAAGAGGCAGAAAGGCTCGGACCGGCTGGAGCGCATCTTAGGCGCAAACCACTACATAACTGCCACATACCTGGATGTGGAAAGATTTACAACAAAACCTCCCACCTGAAGGCGCATCTTCGCTGGCACACAGGGGAACGACCATTTGTGTGCAACTGGCTGTTTTGCGGCAAGCGATTCACGCGCTCTGACGAACTTCAGCGTCATCTACGAACTCACACGGGTGAAAAAAGATTTGCTTGCCCTGTTTGCAATAAAAAATTTATGCGTAGTGATCACCTAGCTAAGCACGTGAAAACACACAGCGAGGAGGGAGCTGATGAAGAGTCTAGCCACGACCACGTAAAAGAGATACCAGAACCCGCAAAGACTGCTGTATAACTCAGTATTTAGTAAACGGAAACTGCTTTTATTTTGATGTGCTGGTTGTGGATATTTGTTTACCTATCATCTATAAATACGAACTGACGTCACCAATTCCTGAAAATTTACTTCCATTGAAATCTGTAACTGTCAGATTGAATTCAACTACTTGAATGCACGTACAGGTTCACGTGCTGACACTTTTCGTGTAGAACCTGAAAGGATATCTCACTTACGTCACCAGAGGGCGTTGAAGTATGCATAAAAAAGGACATTGCCAATCTTGTTAAGCGAGGATATTAACAGCTATTCATTAATGAAACTTTCGCCTACAGTCACAGACTTGTGGAAGAGCACTTCACATTACACCGAACAATAGAAGATTAATTTGAAGGTAATTTGGGATGTTGAACTTTAGACGGGAGTCGAAAGAATGCAAGTTGTGTTTATGTTTTGTCAAAATGTGGTGAGAAGGCGTAATATGGCTCTACAGTGTAACTGAACGAGTGAATGGGTTGAGGTGCACCGAGTCACGTGCAATTTTATTATTTTTATTTTTATTTTATTTGTTTCTCATCTGACGAAGTGTCCCTTGCAATGTATATTTATTTTCAAATTGTTCTGTGCAAAATTGACACTGCGATGATAATATGTCTTGACTGTGTTAGTCACTGAATGTCATGCAAGAATAAAGTAATCCAAAGTTCAAAAAGCAGCGCTTTTCATTTCCTGAAAGATGTGCCATGCTCCTTATTTTGATGGGGCTGGCTTCAAAAACATATTTTCCACGAAAAATAGACTGTGACAGATCTTCACTATATGTAATTAGCGCACAAAAGCATTTCCATATTTTCAAAAAGTTCAATAAAAACGCCGTGGTGATTACACTTCGCTCTTAACGACAGTCTGTACTATTCAACTATACAACGTGTTATGATTTTAGCAAGGGAAAATGTAGGCAATTGGCTAGACGCCTTTTGTGGCGCACCAGTCGTGCTTAGGTCTACCCCATTAGAATAATAACCTAAAGATGACTCTTGGAGACACCCCAGCATGAGGCTTCTCATGGGTAAAGCTGAACAATCTGCCTGTTTCCTCAAGAAGTTGGAAAACTGATGAACCTGAATAATCTAGCGATTACCTCCAGGCACATAACCCCAAGTGTTCGTATTAGAATCTCAGGTGTTACAGGGACTATAAACTTGACACTTTTTTATCAGCGATTTCAACAGTTTATTACCCATTAGGGCTGTAGGGCCAATGAACATGGTAATTACGCCTGGTCCGGCAATGGAACTTAACGCCATCAGCTAATGTGTATAGGCGTGAAATCGAATCGCATGTCACTGGACAAACAAAGGTTTGTGATTTTCTCAGGAATTTCCACCGACCAGAAAAGTGGCGAGGTTTTCGGGTCGGTCTATCACGACAAAAACGCGATATGCAGGTTATGTGTCCATCATGTGGTAGGTAAGGTCGCAAAGCCTTTGGCAAAAAGAGAAAATCCGTTGGCACGCGGCACGCGTAGGGCAGCTTGATCTTGTCATGTGAACTGTCATGTTTCGAGCTTGGTTGCAGTGACCAGTAACAACTTAAATCTAGTGACGAATAGCAAGCCTAATTAAGCATAAGAGCCTCTTCGAACCCTTTGTTTCAATGTGGCTTCGAAACATTTGGGATAATTATGAAATAACGAGTCTAGCATTTTTCTGCGACAATACATTTGACGACAAAAACTCGCTCAAATGACGACATAAGGTCTCAGCGGCCGGAAGCGCGAAACAGTTTTAATAACGCCTCGACAATATTAACTGAATATTCAGCGCATTTGCAGACTTAGTTTACTTACTAATATTGTTTTTCTATAACATTATCTTGACTGTGAGTTCTTCATTTTCTAATAATGTATCTGAAAACTGAGCCCCTAATTTAATACAAATAAGGACATTTTCATGCCACGCCCCTATTTTAAGGACTTCGTACATATTTATTTTTAAGGAATTAAAATATTGAACGTATACTTTACTCTCTGTATGCATCAAAGTTAGAGAGTGACTTAGCAATGAAGACAGAACAGCAATAAAAAGGACAATCAGTGTTTGCACAAATTCCACAAATGTGCTGAATTTAGGGAACACGATGACGACCGGTGTAATGGTGCGTGGAAAGAAAACTTTAGAACATTTACTACAGACGTACAGATAAAGCCAAAAAAGAATAAGAGTGAAGTCAGGAGATTTGTTCTGATGTCGATGGGGTGGGGTAAAAGGGCGGCGTTGGTACATTTGAGGCAGTCGTCATGACCTCTATAATCAATCCATTTTGAAATTGAATCTTATGGTTTTGTGTGGTTTGTGGTAAAAAGATCGAGCACTTTGTGTGTCCTTTTTCTTTTTTAAGTAACAGGTTTCTAAATGAGTCGGTGTGAAGGGCCCTGAACATGTATATTTTACCTAACCGAAAGAGTAACGGAAGTGTCTGAAAGTTGTCATAGTAAACTTACATCAAGCTAGTCGGCAGACAACATTGAAGTGTTTTCAGACAGACAATTATTTCCGTGTGGACCTATCCAAGGACTGCCACAAACTTTTTCATAATGTTTTTAAATAGATGTTGAGGTGAAAGATAATGATTTAGGTTTGCGTAAAAATTCGTTAACGAAATTCCAAGAGCTCGTTTCATGAAAACAGACTTAGACTTAATACTTAAGACCAAAATCTTGCTTAAGTTAAGACAACAATTCGGGCTAAGTTAAAAGAAAATTCATATTGTTTTATGAATACAAAGTCGGATTTTGGACTTCCGTCTTAGACAGAAATTATGTCGGCTTTTGGCAAACTACGCTTTCGCCACCTGTTGCGAAGCTAACGACACAAATAATAACGTTATCCCTTGCGTCGTTAGCTTCCTATTATACATCTGGCCAAAAATGTCGTGTTATCACAACACTAAGCGAGGCGATGAGTGAAATGAAATTTCGCTTCAAGTCTAATCTTCATCCTGAAACTCTATATGGGGGTTCATTCCAATTTTGGACACAGTTGGGATCTCGTTTGCTTGAAAAGACCCAGATATGGCTGGAGATGTCTCAGAAACGTGCTGGTAAGTCGCACTGCATGATCTCTACGGCCTTTGCCGGTTCTCGAATCGAAAACAGGGTAACCGTCAATTTGATAGTGTTTGAAGCATCATATTGTGAAAATATAAGCTCCTTTTCAAATCGAGAGTCGACTACAGTTTGTTGTGTATCCTCAAGACCAAGATTTTAAATATGATGGTAACTGATAACCAATCTTACAGTCAATTACACAGGACAGTACTCATATGAATGTATTCAAATCCTTCTGATAAATTTGTTGTTGCTAAGGTGTCAGATGTTTAGAAATGTCCAGGCCGGTGCAAGTGTACACCTGGCCACTTTAACAATGTTTTCATGAGCGTTTCCATTGTTCGAGTTTTAGTTTCTCATTTAAGTTCGCGAGAGTTGTTAGAAATGTGGGCACAAAATTGAAATTCATGCGGGTAGAATCAAATCGGCCTGTTGAATTCACCTGGCAAAGGAAATGTTAAACCACTCATTTTCACCCTAGTCCTGCCAATTACTTTCTTAGAAATGAGCGCGTATGGGTCCAGATTTTACATCGAAAGTGCCTTTAATTGAGTGGTATACGGCCTGCTCCCTAGACAGTTTGTGGAGCGTGTGTTTGAGGCAGTACCCGTATCGTCTCATTTAACTAGCTTACTTGATTCACACTCGTTAATCGTTTCCAATTTACAAACCAAATTAATTAAGCTAATTAACGCCTGCTAGCATCAATTCAGTCGACCATGAAAAGAGTAAGCTCTGACTTGACTTCGCCTGGAGCGACAAAGCATTTAACACTGTTGTCAACTTACATGCTACCGCAATACAAGCACGAACGTTGAACAGATGAAGGGCCCTGTCTCATCAAACACGCTCTCAGGATTGCATATCAAATTTTGATGAAATAGGTTGAAAGGGAGAGGAGGGGCGTAGCAACGGGCACCTTGGACCTCGAATGCGACGCCATCCCTGTGTGGGACACGAGAAAAGGACCTGATTTTTGTATAAACAGCTTCATGAAAACTCACTGTTTCGTAGAGCTTCGTTCCCGAAACGCCTCTCTTTTGTAGCGGTTAATTACATGAACCTAATCGATTCGAAGGATATCTTGGAGAATTGAATTCTTTACTAATAATGTCTGAAATAGCACAGGAAGAAAAGTTGTCAATCACGAGTACATCTTTTGCAACAAAAGCTTTAAAATATAGCTAATAGTAGCAACAGCAATAGCAATACACTTTATTCACGTTAAGACAAAAATACAATTAATACAAATTAACGTTTATGGAGACCACGGAGCCACTAGAACAAATACAATGTTACAGATAAATATAATCAGAATTACAAAATTAGGTTATAATGTAATGTAAAACTACTTGTAAAAAGACTGGAAGAGCTTATCGAGAATGATGGTTACACACAAAGCAGTTGGGAATGCTAAAATCCTTCTGTAGGTTTGTGTACAGGTGTAGTTGAAAAGGGAATTTTTGTGGAATTTCAAACTCCCATGCTGAACCCCTTTGTAGGGATTTGTGTTGAAAAAGGCACCATTTCGTAGGGAATTTCCTTTGCATGGTTATAAACATTCATTCCGCAATACTACTTGGAACTAATGCCATCGAGGGAGTGCAAAGATCAAGTTAAATGAGCAATGAGTTTAACTTCATTTAATTAAGAACTTAGACTTCTTTTTCGATCTACGGTTTGTGAATTTAAACCACTAATCTAATTCTAGCCTTAGTCAATAAAATTTATTGCCATTTGAATTGTGGGAATATTTTGGGACACTTTGTGGAGTTGACCGACATTCATCAATATTCTTGAGACTTAATTCAGATAGACAAAAATCGTTTAGATTGGGGATACGACGTCAGCCTACAACTAAGTTCAGTGAAGCACAGTTATTTCTTACAGGATTAGCTTCTAATTGTCAAAATCATCTATCAATCAGTAAATTTTTTTAAACATATACATGAAAGCATGTAAAACAGAAGCCAAAAACCGATTGCACGAGCAATGCGTTTACCGTGATTTCTCCTTTTGATCTCCTGTAAGTTCAAACGCCAAATAGTCAAAAAGCAACGTATTTATTGTCAATAATTTAGAATTGTGAGTATATTTGTGGGAACTGTCCGAATTTCGTCAATGTCTTTGAGAGTTATTTTAGAGAGGCAAAAATCGTTTAAGTGTACTGTACTATTTGAGGATCGGATTATAGCGTTTTATAAGTTCAGGCTATAACAAAATTCACTGAAACATCAATTGTCAAAAATCATCTATGAATCTGTCGACTGTAGTAGACACATAAACATGTGAATCAGAAACCAACGACATTTCTTACAAAACGGAATGTTAAATTTATTTCAGCAAGCATGCTCGCAGAGTTTTGACGGGTAACCGGGGGAACATAAGAGATGGGAAATGCGTATTAAAGTGTAGTTTTGACGGGTAACAGGGGGAACACAGGAGATGGGGCATTTGTATTGATGTGCAGTTTTGATCATTTCAGACGTACCTATAACGGTTCACGAATTAAACTTGAACTCCAAAGGAAACCCTGTAATTTTTGTTTATGATTGCAAATACTTTGAGTGTCTCTTTCGACATGTGTCACAACTCGTAGCCCCGACGGTCTTTTCGACATGTGCCAATTCCTTACAAAAATTCCTGTAACGTGCGTCAAAAGGAATAGTATTCTTGTGATACTATAAGAAAAAAGGCAGCATTATTCTATAACTACTAATTGGAAATAGTACTTTTGTGCAATTCACAAATAGTGGTCTTCAAGTTCTTCAAAATTCCCCCTTTCCGATGGCGGTCTATTCTATTGTGTTTTCCATTTTTTGGTTGTTTGGGTCAAATGTCTTGATATAGGTGTGCTGTGCACGGTTGTTTTGGGTTTTTGATGAATGTGGAATCTCAACATCCCTCATGAACACCTGGCAGTGTCTGATTTACGTGTATAGAGCGAAAAAGGAACAATTCCCGTGAACCGCACCCCCAAGAGAGGCTACCGTCTGAAATGGATCTCCTTATTAAAGTCCTTATCTCAAAGGGCAATTACTTCAAAAACTTAAAACTGTATACCAAATCAAGTACAATGTAACATGGCATAATGTTCACATCCTTTCTGTTATCAAACCAAAAGCCTTTTTGAGCTCAACTTTGCACCTCGGCCGAGATCAGAAAGTTATCGACTATTCCCGTTTATTTCCGTGACCTGAGTTCCTATGCATTCAGTTCCGGAACGATTCTTGAATAGCGGTCATGTTTTCTTGTAAACGTATTGACATCACCCTGAGCATAAATTCGTGGTTCACATTGTTTGGTTATTTTTTATACAAATTTGATTATTTATTTCCAAATTTTAGCTTTTCTTTACATATGACGAATGGTATTTCATAATCATATGTTTGTGAAGTATGTCGCATCTCCCGTAGCCAACGCTCGGCTACTGAGGTCACCTCTCACTCATCGCGAGGGTGCGTCAAATTTCAGCATCAGTACCCGTTTAGGTAACAAATTAGAGAAAAAAAACTTTCTAGATCTGCAAATGTCTCTTAATCGCGATATCGTGAAACTGGCCAAAGTACCAGCCTGGAGTGAGCAATTGTCATGTGACTACCCGGATTGTGTCGCAGCAAATCAGCACCGACTTTACTGGCCGTTAAAATGTACAATAGAAAAACATCCTCACACGGCAAAGTTTCAACAAACAAAAACAAATTCTATCTCGAAACTGTGACCTCCACACCTCATTTGCAACAATGTGTACCTGTGCTGCCCGGACGCAGTAACCCCGGCCGCGAAGTAATACCCCCGACTCTTCGCCAGGAAAAAAAATCGCTTACTAAATTGATTTTGAATTTCAATTATTAGGGAAAACATATTTCGAAACTTGACAAAAATTTACAATATATACACCTGTTGTCTAAATATAAAAATTCTGTGACGCAAACGAGATGCAGGGTGTAGTGAATTGGAGTCAATGATCTGAATGTCGGCGATAGGAAAATATTACAGTAATAGGCGCATGATACAGTATTTTTTAATCTCTTTGTGACAGGAATTTCACTCATATAATGCCAGGGTAGATAAGTAATGTACTCATCTTGCCCCGCGGAACGCAGATGTCCGCGCACGGCAGGCCAGATGGGGCTCCGCCGGGTAGTAGCTTAATACACGAAAGTTTCTGTCTAAGTGGGAATTATTCCTTTTCTACTTAACACCATAGCAAGTTTTCTTACTGAAGTTATTTCTCCACCAAATGTTATTCTGTCGTTCATTGTTGGAAGTCAGCCGCCCGGCCGTAACGGAAGTCGCGAGAGTTCACCGCCGGTATCTTAGTTCCCGTCTAGGCTTATTTTCAATGTTTTCGCAAGTATAATCGGCAAGATATTCGGCCTTGCTATTCAGTCATTGGCACATGACTGTGACTAGTTCGTAATTCGTGCAAGTGTCTGAAACCATCATTGTATGCATACGGCATTTATCATTTGAACCGAACCATTTGTTTCGATAAAACAGCCGGGGACGGAGTGCCTTCGCCTTTCGCCAATGCAGTAGTCTCATTGGCTGCAGGTTCGAGTCCGCCAAAATAATTTCGGTAAAATTTTGGGCGCATTTTGTCAACATTTTCAATATAAATTGACCCTATTTTGGTTTTATTAAAGTTAAGGTCCGCTGTCGATTATTTTATGCCCGTTTGCTGGCTGGCAATAGACACTTCTCCATTGGCACATCCGGCATTCTTAAGCCTGGGTTCCTGAATGAACTGTACTTCCGGTTTTGCCGTTAGTTCAAAATTGCGTTGTGTCCTTTGTGTCGGAATCATGTGTGGAGCGATTACTTAAACATTCCGCTATTACGGACTGTGTATTGGTAAAGGGATAGGTACTGCCTGGTTCCTTATAACTTCGTCCAACCATTCAACAATTGTTAAAACGTGTGTTACTAGAACATTAAGCTTGGAAAAGGATGACAGTTCATTCCATCGTTGTGTGACCCTGCAAGAAGTGACTTTCCGCAACATGAAAGCCTTTTGTATAATTTCATAAAAATAAATAATAAAAATTGTTTAGTCTGTTGTACTAATTAGATGTCATTAAACACGTGCCACGGTATCTGTGTTGGTAATTCTTTTTGTGCGAAATAAATGCTGAATTACTGTAAGTTTGTCTATTTGTCATCCATAGCCAACATCTCACTTGCAAAAATAAAAGCTACATACTCCTCAAATCCCATATTGTTTATCCTTCTAATTTCGAGTGATCAGTAACATTTTCAAAATTTTACATGAATATGAGAAACTTCTGCCAAATGTAATCAGACGCTAGCGCGCGACACTTGTAAAATAGCATGAGAAGGTATCGGGTGAAACATGTAAGATGTGTGTCCTTTGGACTTTTCATTCGTCAACATGCGTAATTTCATGTAACTTCCTCAAAATGGCACCAGGTAACTGAGTGAAACTCGAGCAAACCGCGACATATTTTCAAGTTTTGCTGACTAAATTGTATCCAGAGTCGTGGTATGTGTTAATTATAACTCCGTGTTCCTATATGTATGGTTCATTTGATTTCATTTGCTGTATTTTGAAATGAGTAACTTTTTGTGAGGATGTACTATCACCCCTGAATGCCTGCGGCATTCAGTGCCATGTAATTGCTTAGGGGCCATCGTGTGTGCAGCGAACATTTTCCTGGTGGAAAAAAGACGTATGGGAACAACATGCCGACGGAGTTTCCTCTTAAAATTAACGTCTCTAGCATATCTACGGCGAAAGCTACAAAAGTTAAGCAACCCAAGAACTCTCAACTTGTCTGAAACCGGAGGAGATTTCGAAATCAACACCGATAGCCCCAATACTGAACATGACGACAGTCGTGCCCTCGGTCACACGGTCACTGATCAGAGCTACGCTGTGTTTACAAACGAGGGAGAGGACATGCTTGGTATTATAAAGCAAAAAAATGAAACATGGTTTTTAGTTTGCAAATCACTCCAAATGCACACACTATCCAGCCTGCTCAAGACATGCCTGACCACAAGCTATCCAATGAGCCTTCGCGCAGGAAGTAACTCGCACACGCAATGCGTAGTTCCTTTGCGCTGCAAATCCGCTATATGTGTCTCGGGGAAGCAAACAAATTGTTAAACGCAGCCGCGAATCCACGATACCAAGTTTGGAGTCCATAGACCTAATTCACGCCGACAGGAGGCGTGTTCCAAAACGAGGCTCGCTTCGATAGCTCTGTTAGCTTGTCGGCATAGTTGTACATTATAGCGTTCTGTTGTTCAGTAACTTTTCCATACGTGAGGGGTGCTGAACGTGCGATAACATCTGGCTCTTTTGTTAACTGCCCAGCTCAGTCTTTTGTCCCGTATGATAACAAGCATGCCAATTATCTCCCAGGCTTCAAAGGAAACGTATGGTGGTTGCACGCTATTACCGAATGCGTATGAACACAGTACGCAAACCCAGTGCTTCCGTTTGGACAGAATAGATTGTCTTAACTTCTGTTGTTGTTGGGCGTTTTTGGTGATTCAGAAACGGAACATTATCAGCATTTGACGAGCAATTCAGAAATTCTATTGGTTCATTTTATCAGTCCAGTCAGTCTAGATACGATCTGATCGGAGATTAGAGCAATTATCGAACAAAAAAGAGCAGGCACTCCAACCATAAATGCCAGAATGGACTTAATCAGTCGTGTAAGCTATTGGCTACGGGGGTAAACTTCCCAACTTGTTGTTGGGCTATAGAATCGAACAAGTTGGGAGCAACGGGATGTCGCCGTCATGTTCCGCGTTGCTTGAATGCCTGAAAAAATACGGACTGTCAACTGTTTGTTTTACAATCCCTAAAGACGATGAGATTGGGAAGCGTTGGGTCGATGCCATACACCGCGACGAAGGAAAATATGGCCGTGTAAAATTCATAAATGTTTACGAAAAATTAGATCATACTTTAATTGTCGCATTTCGGTTGCCGAGCATCATAGCAACGACCGGAGAATCAGCGGTCAGTCAGGCTGTGTTTTCATAACTACAGGTTGAAACATGATGCACTTTCTTTCCAAAAAGGACAGGGCCCTCAATCCCTCTATTTTGGGGCCGAATATCGGCCCTGTTCCCTCTCAAAAATATTGAAAAATCATGCGAAATTCCCCCCATCATGCCTAAAAATTCCCCTAGTGATTGAAAATTTCTCTTCGGAGTTCAAATCACAAGTGTAACCACACAGGGCACAAAATGCTACTTGAGACAGAGCCTATGAGAGCGTGCAACAGGGCGGCTGTGCTATTGATGGTGATCGGGAGGTAGATTTTACCCCTCACTCGGCGAAAAAAGTCCATTCTCAGAAGGCACAGACACCTTCCCCTCTGATGAGCGAGGCCCATGAAGAAACAAGATGACCATGCTTGCTCTGTCCAGTTAACTGAAATTGAGCTCTAAACCGAGGTTATTGTTTGGACGAACGAATTAGGTGTTTTAATTTTAAAATTCAACTTGGTCTAGATTGATATTTTTGAAACCCGTGAAATAGACGTAAGAATTATTAAAACCAAGAAAGCAGAATTGATGGTCAAATAATTTTTATTTTCAGTTACGAGCCTGTTTTTTTAATAAAAAATATACTTAATACGCAATTATTTTTTCAGATCAATGACAAATCAACTGTTAGTCCCGGTAGTCCCTGCCTCACCAGCCGGGCCCTAGGCCAGGCTTGATGTCAAGTTAATATTCTATATCAACAAACTCAACCAGACGTGACTAATTGACCACGACAGCAAAATATATCTTCAACTCGTCAACAATACGAGCACATGGCCTGGTTCGTGCAGAAAGCATTTTCATCAACAGTTTACAAGAAGAAACGTAACCCTGCATTCAGCATGATACCTAATCCGTAACACTGCGATCGCCGCAATTTGGTCACATTTACTTTTCATGTTTCGAACCTAGTTTTCCGAAAAAAACTTATACCCTTTCGTCAGACAACTCGTTTGGTGCATTGACTTGTTCTCTAATGTATTTTTCTACGTGTTCTTGGTTACTTATCGACACATTTTAAAGATTTAATATCCAACTTGGACTCGGAAGACCGGTCATTTCACTTACGCAATGTCAACTTCCGCTTTAATAATCGCAGTGAGCATCGCTTTGGATTTTAATGTCAACCTCGCGAATTAGGTCTATGCACGTCAACTCAATTCGTGCTGGTCGTCAGTCCAGTGGAGTCCCATCGTGCTCTGTGTTATGTGGAAAAATACAGTGCTCCGTTGAAGTTATGTCTTACCACAAGTATATCGGGGACATCTTACACAGGCCCGTAGCTAGCATTGCGTGAGGGTGGTTTGAATTTCTAGTACGACGGACCTTTGCTATTTTGCGACACTGTAGAGTTTTTGGTAAGGCCCTTGACGCAGAGGGGGGGGGGGGAGGGGGAGGGAAATCTATATACACAACGACGACTCGCAGCTATATGTTCCCAAGATCAGACGGAATTCGTAATACAACAGTGAAATGAGGATGCCCAGGTTGATCACAAAGAACGGGGCCCAAAATCGGATGTACTGTGGTCCAGAAAGAGAATGTTCCCGCGTTACCCCCTGCCCATCTTTCAAACCGGGCGTGCTTAAATGAGTGTAAATGAATGATTATACATCATTACATATTCGGACGGAAATGTTTAATCGGAGCACGATCGACTTGAATATTTTAACTTGCCTACACCGCTAGAAATGGGAGCAGCCCAGTATACCAAAGGTTCACTAATCGGAAGGTTCACTATTCCGAAGGTTCATTACTCCGAAAAGATCTAAAATTTCGGTCTTGGGTGTATCCCCTTTTACCTGCAAAAATAAACGACACTTCGGTTATTAGCCGCACCAGGTGGTGTACCTATGCTCGTGCGCATGCGAAATCGCCCTCAGTCTTTCTAATACTGAAAATGAGTACGTACTTGACTTTTTAAAAGATTATGATGTAGGAATATTGACGAATTATCAACCACGATAAATTCATCAAATCCATGTCAATCACGCATCATTTCATAACATGACTGAGCTAGTTTAGAGCCGCTGCCCCTGAACTCACCCATCGGAACCACGCGCATGTCCGGGTCGAAACGAAATGTCGTTAGTAGGCTACCTTGCACCTGCCAGTCTTCACGTAGTCGGAGAGACCCATTCTGTGTTCTTAAAGTTAAAACCGCCGCTATTGGTCTCTGAAGTCCTGGCCCTGCTTGAGACTGAATGAGTGGTTAGTTAGATTGAAGAGTCACGATTGGCAGTGATTGGAACTGAGCTTATTTGTAAACAATTTGATCAACTTTTGTACACCCTTTAAATAGTTACTAAATAGGCACAAATACAATATTTTTCTCATTAGCTCGTTAGCAGACAATCAGAAAAATGAACTGTTGGAGGTAGTGAACTTTCAAAAGTAGCGAACCTTCACATTAACTTCGGAGTAGTGACATGTAACCTTGGAAATCTTTTCCATCAAGTTCGTTACTTGTATGACGTCTGCGAGGCTGTGCGCCATTGACACTGATTGGCAAGAGAAGAATTTTTTCATTGACTAAAAGTTTTTATTAGGTCTAGACCCTACTTTTCTCTAATAATATGAAAATGCTCGTCGGGGATTTCTCAGTGCAAGAAAATACGGTACTAAGTTCATGGGCGGTGCACTGAAAAAAGTGGAGACTGTAGCCCCCCAAACCCCTCAACCCCGCGCCTGCCATGTAGTTAAATGTCTGGTTTTCAGAAACGACGGAGGACTGCCTATATTGAACTTAATTATCATCGGCGTGTTCTCAGTTTAAAAGAATGGAAAGGCACTCACGTGTACACGCATGTATGTCATCCACCAATCCACAGCCAAAGTAGAAATTTGAAAATGTCTGCTCTTTACCGTACTCTGCCACTATCAAAATAGCAGACAAACATACTTTCTTCCATTCTGTTTCTTGGTCAATTGTAAGACGTTCACACGCCACACTTTTTGGGAGCTCCCTCGCTGCTATATAGCCTATTTAGGTATAGACATTTACTTCTAGATTCCAGTGTTACCATAAGTTGTAGCCAGCACGCGTGTTCAATGCCGATGAATAACATAAAGCTCCCTCTAATCGTCTACACGATCCTATCATCAAGCACCGTTCAGGCGAAGTTGACCGGGTACAGCCCGATGATTACGTCAACTAAATTCAAAATTATTACTAACTTAGTTATAATTGTAGTTAGTAGTACCAGTAGCTTTAACAATTTTGTTGTTGTTGTCCATCTCTTTAACGGATAGGCCGGGGCTGGACCTTTTCCGCGGTGATCGAACCCCCCGAACCCCCTGGATACGGGCCTGTTACACAATATGACTGCAATCGATTTTTTGCGAGACAACCGGTGATTTAGTATTAAAAATATGAAAGCGTCGTGTGTGTTGGCGAGGTCTCGTTTACGAAAGTCACACCGGCTGTCATCAAAATATGCGCCACGGACCCGTTTTAGCTACGGTTATACATGTAAGTCCGGTCTTGACTAAGATTAGACGGTCGTAACTTCGAACTTGATTTACCCACAGCTCATGGACATGACTGATGAAGTCGGCCGTTAAGTCCAAATGTGAAAGGTGTTCGGTTTAACACCACTCGCAACGTTTGTCTCCCATGAAAATGGAGCTTCGCGGTTGTTGTAAAGTGCCTGCGACCGAGTGTCATCCATAATTGAATTACTGTATCACTTTTACCCATTCGTTTTCCACGAACCAATGTTTGTAATTGCATGTACACAAGCCATCTTTTGAACTACATTTGAGTCTTACTTCAATTGGAGACGTTCGAGTTGATGGGGTATTTTGAATTTAGCACTGCGTGTGAAGGATTTGAATGGCATTTGCATAATTTTAAATCTGTTCTGATTGAAAAAGTTGCAAGTCGTTGGCCCTTTGGTCTATTTTTGCTCAGTCGGGAATTTTGTTAAACGTTTACTATAAGTAAGCAGAATGTTCAGGTATCCTTCAGTCACTGATCGGCAATTGAATGTTCTCAGGCACCTGATTGGCTAGAGTAATTAGCTTGATTGACATGCTGGAACAATCCAATACCTTGAAATTCTGCTCGCATGCAGAAGCAGTTACAATGGGTATAACATTCGTACATGAAAACGATGCTTTGAAAAAAGGTTTTGTTATAACCCAGATCAATTTAAAATAAAATCGCCTTCTATGGAAAGTCATCGAGGTGGCTTTATTAACAAGTGGAATGCGGAATTATATTTCGCAATTTATTTTTTTCTCCTCGCAAGTAAATTGTGTTCGGGTGAAAGGCTCGTAGATCGTTTAATTAAATCCAGTATCGTTTTACTCGACATTTTGCCGTGCTTTATTTGAACAATCGTTTCTTAGATCAACCTTGAATTTTCGTCACTTATAACAATCTAGCTGTCAGGAGCGACAGTTGAGGTGATCGGAAGGAAAATTTGATCAAAGGATTACTGGCATCAGCCGACTGATGTAATATGTGAACATACGCCGGATCGGCTGGCTAAGTAGTGATGTCCTTTGTCACGACGCCGTGTTTTACACGATCTTCTTTGATGGTCATAACAGGTTATATGTCGTTTTATGTGAAACCGTAGATAAAACAGTCAGATCAAGTCTACACAATGCGGATACAGATACGTAAAGTTTCATGTCTTTACCAATATTTCAATTTGCCTTTTCACAACAAATCTACGGATGCAAAGGGATGCAAACACATTCACGACGAACTGTTACTTGATGTCGTTCAATGTTTAAAAATTCACTTCTTTTTTCAGCAGTGGAAGAAATAAAATTCGTTTTCTATCTCCTCACACACACACACATATATATATATNTATATATATATATATAATATTATCATCATATTTATATCTAATAATATCTCGTATTTTACAATATCGGTATGAGCACACTTTAACGGATTCAATTCGTTAAAAGTGGATCAAATATAGAATTATTGCTCTAGGTAACAGTTATTGATAGCTACTTTTCAAATGCCTGTTGTGCCATTGTGTAATACTTATTAAAGAGGTCTTCCAATTATGCAGTGCAATCACTGTTAACAAACTGGTTAAAACAGTATGACGCTTGTACTACTGCAGAGTTGAATGTTGTGCACATATGTGTGTCTGTGTGTGTGTTTGTGTGTGTGTGTGTGTGGGGGGGGGCTTCTTAAACCATCGGGGAGGTAACTCCCTAAACCAGCCGAGGCGTGGTCACATCAATCACTTTTTTAGTCAGAGGCGTCTCTCTATAGTATTGACTAGTCCCCAACTTCTCCTTTTTGTCGACGATCAAAGGGATTATATCTACAACAGAGAATTATCACGACAAACGTGGAGTCTACGGCTGGCAACGTGTAAAAGTGCACACCCCGTGGGTGATGCATCTTTAGCCGCCTCAAATGTACATGTATTTCATTTAATAAAACGAACCTGACAGTCTTCAGTTTCACTCTTCTTTAGCAATTTGAAAATTCAGAATAAAATCACATACGATGCGAAAGCTTACAACAGGGGAAATACACCTTTGGAATCTGTCGAACGTTGATAACGCCTAAAGGAGCGCACCGTATGATTGACGAATTTCTAACCTCATACGTGAAGATAGTCAGTTATTAAAATTGCCGCATTTTTGTATTTAAATCGACACTTTTCAGTTTCATCACTTGTGACGATAATGTGTTATTGGAAAATTTGATAACATTCAAATTGCAATTTAGTGCCTATTTGCTAGGAAATTCACCTCAAGCATTGCTCGAACATTGGCTTCTGTCACTACCGAAAAGTGTCACACACCAGAGTGTACTTTGTTAGGAGAACATTGAGGTTTCTGTTCTTAAAATGAACTTTTTAGTTTGAGTACTGGTCGGAGAAGAGAAGATATGATTGAGCAATACAGATGTTCAATCGCCAGAGTCCTACTGTGCCGAATCGACCAAGTTGAAATACGCCAATCAGAATTCTCGCACGCACACACGCTACAAGAAGTAGTTTGTAATCTACCGCGGGTACCAGCGCACACGCGCAGCAGGCCTTGTGCACAAAATTGGTTATAAAAGACGACGGTTAAATATGAGTACATATAAGGCCTCACAGCCTACCTAACTTCATACTTTCGTTTACATCTTCCAGTATCTTATTGAATACGTCATTCTGTTTGCACTACCTATGGTCTTTCTAATTAAGCACGGTCTTAAGAAAATTTGTTGCCGAAATAAGCTGATTTTTCAACAATATGAACATTTTAACATTGACGCCGCTACCAGTATTTTCGTAACAATAATATATAACAGCCGCCTCGACATTAATCCATACCATATTCACAATGCATAGACAAGTCCAAACGTTTCATTTTAACTCAAATATTTAAAGCATCAACCTTGACCTAGAACTGTCAATCTGTCTTTATCTAAGCCGATTTCTTCAAAAAGTCCAAGACTTCCTTTGGCCTAGTGACACCAAACGACCAACAGAAGAGTCACTTTGACTGAAAACGCATTTCAAAATATACATATACGGCGTATCATAAATACTATTTTCTATTTCTGAACCCGACCGGAGCCTCAAAGCTATCAGTATATCCATCACGCCAGCTACACCGTCAATTACCTGATAACTCAGCAAATATTTCCCACAACTTGTAGTGCAACGAATCCCCAATATTTATTTTAGTCGTGCTTAAGTTATTTTCAGATATATATACTGTAGTGAAATAAGTCCACTGCTTCGTGTGAACTTGCGGTCAATATATATCCACTGAGTTGAGGTTATGTAAGACGTTATCAACATATTAGTGTACTAAGTCAAATTTGAACAGGACTATGGATTTTAAGATTAAACAAGACCTTATCGACTATTCTGTATATTTAGTCAAATATTTACAAAACTAAAGTATACATTTTCTGAATCTAAAAATTCCGTAAAATTTGATTTTACTTCATACCATTCTTCCACTAATTAGGTCACGTAGCCTTACTTTTAAGAAAAATTTAACAAAAACGAAAGGTACACCCATGGCAAATCAACAGGATCAATAAATTGCCAAAATTTCGCGTGATATAATTTTTCCAGGTCAAATCTTAAAAACACCGTTACAGTTTTCTGAACGATCGATTCATCTACATTTTATGCAGCATACAATTCTCAGTTTTGATAGCCGTTGATGCAAAAGTTGAACATTTTAAAAAACAAACAATTCCTTACAACACTTTGGCGAACATTGTATAACGCATAGCATCTGAAAGCTTCTTGTGAATCTGATCAGAAAAATCGATGTCCCGAAGTTGGCAAAAATTGGACATTCTTCTAGGTTCCCACGTAACTTTAGCTCAATGAAAGTATATATTTTATGAAAGTGGAAAGTCTGTAGAATTTGGCTGTTGACATTTTAATAATGGGTCATTAACTGGGTCACGCGACCATGTTTTTGTTCACAATTAACTGAAAAAAGAAAAAAAAAACAAACCGTCCTATAGCAAAGCAGCGATTTCATTAACATGACCAGATTTCATTTGATATAAACGTTCAAGATGGAAGCTCCAAAACTCTATTGTAGTTTTCTAAATCATGATTTCGTTTTCGTTTTATTCAACTTTTGATTTTTTCAAACAGGTGCTATTTTGTTAGCCCCTCCTGCAGACGTGGAGTATCATAAGACCAAATCCTTCACCTAGAGGCTATTGGAGAAACATGCATTAAGCATGGTGTTTGCAAGTTTCATTTGAATTTGATCGGTCATTTCTGAAATATGATGTTTCAAGGTTGGCAAAACTTGTACATTTTTTAGAGATATGCATAGCCTTAATCAACGCGCAACAAAATTTTAAGAATGCTACATGAACGTAGCCTGGAAATAGTTTGGCGCTTCGCGAAAATTTCAACTGGCATTTGAATTGTTTTCACTTTTGAAGCCCTAATGTTTGGGGTAAGTTCGGTATATTCACCTTTTTATTGTTAGAGTCGCATAGTTAGAAACGGATCCAATGTATTGTCCATGAAGTATTTCGCTGCCATCAAAATGCCGTTCAAGATATTCTCAATTTTTTTTTACCCATGGCGAAGTCGCGTCCGGATCTCTATCACATAGCAGGTCTCATCAAATGGATGTGTTTAATCACATGCTTGCTGTCACTTTATTGTTAATATTGTTAAACGATGGAATTCCGCACACTAACACAGGTGGAATACATACGACATTAATGAGGCTTGACAACTCTCGAACACGCTATCTCGAACAGTGCTTTTCATTCGGCTTGACAGATAACTTAATACGCAATGAAAAGACAACAAAATATTTTCCAGCTCTTCTCCGCGGGTAAAGAACAATTTAGCTCTTGAGTGCAAGTCCTTCTGTGCAATCGTGTTCAATAGCTTATTTAGTGCTGTAAGACTGTCTTCACAAGTACATGTCAGTGTCCAGTGAAGGCTAGCAAGTGTATGGTGTTCCGGAGGGCAACGTCATTTAATCACGGTCGATTAGTTTACAACCACAACTATTGGCCTTGGCAAATCTTTGGGCTGTTCCCGTGCACTTACCTCCATTAACCTTTGTGTAAAATATCCCTTAATACTGTTTTTGTTGTTGTCATAGCTACAACTTTAACACGCAAACTTGATTAATTGTTGTATAACTTGTTTGTTCTGTCATTTTGATTGTGTCGTGTCATGTTTTGTTAAATACATTGAACATATTTTACATAATAGTTGGACTTGTGTTGTTCTTGATCATTTCTTTTTACATCAACGTTGAAATCTATGAGGAAAACACGATCCAAGAAATCAGCATAAATTAGCCCACTTCTCGTCTATCCTTGCGTGTTCTAATATTTAAACAGATGACAACTGACGTTTAAGATGTGGTGCATTGTTGCAGAAAAAATCAATAATATAATTTAATTGTCATATAGTATTTGATTTTACATTATTTCTGTTTCTTTTGACGAAGGACGTTATTATATCCGAAAATTTCAGTTGATCCATTGTTGGTGTTTTATTTACCTATTTTATATTCTAAAGTTCACAGAAATTATACGAAATTTATCTCAGACACGCGGTCACCCGTCGTTCTAAGTTCTCTTATCAAGAATACTTCGATATCCCTTTATGAAGAATGTGCATTTCTTCTGCCAGATCAACTTGAATTTCAGGTACCGCCATACCGTTTCAAGGTCATAGTCTTAACCTGACATACTTTACGTAATTTTATTACAACTGTTCAAGCACGAGTTCCAAGAACGCAGTAATAAAAGTGATCGCCCAAAACTGGTAATGTTAGTAGGTACTCGTTTTTGATCTTTCAAAGTGGGCCATTCAGGAAAGCGATTGTCGTATAATTGGGCCGAGATCATTCGCAAATTTCGATTAATTAGTAAAACATTCAAAAAGAATTCCAAAAATACATTCTAGGTTTTATGTTGAAAATCAATGAAAGGAAGGCGTTAATCTCAAGCTATTTCTTGTAGACTAGAGAAGAATTCAAACCTACCCGACTCACTATGAGACTACGAAAATACCCGAGATATTTCAATGAACCTGACAAGCTCGACAATTCTAGAAATCTATAACACTTGTCGTACATCATTCTTGCATTCTAGACAAGTTAATCATCCAACGTGCATTATTAAAATGTGAATAAGAAATTGGTGCGTTCCATGTCAACTGAAATTATTTTCAATCGCAAGACACATTTTGAGCGTTAATCTGCATATTTTGTGAATTTGTTATACAAGCTATAAACATGGAGTAAATGTCACTTTAACTGCTGCCTGTGCATCAAACAAATTAGAATGAAATGCTAGGCCGACTGCCGTTATGCCGACGGTCGTTATGATTTTTTTTAATATTCTTACTCCAGATAAACTTATCCATCACTTATTACTGGTTGAAGATATTTCGACACTAAAAACCAAAATACACCAACACGTCGAACCTCAAGAGTGGCCCCCGATTTCCATGTGATTCTGAGGAATTGTCTAACACCTGTTAAAGCGTTCTCTCTTGGTCAGTTGTTTTGTCTCGCACCTCGTCGCCGTGACATGAAATCAAACTGTTTATATTTCTCAATTATCAATTTGCCAACCATGGCTGTAGTGATTCGACGTGTGCTGGTAGTAAGTGGGTAATTCGTCAGGAATTAGCCACGTTTTAGTGTAAATTGCGTTCATGTTAATTCCACACGACCTCTTCTAAATGTTGCTGACCAGCTGCGCTATTCTTTTCAATTCTCAATGCATTATATCGCTGGCTTTATCCGCTTATTGCCCAGCAATGACGACATCTGAATTTACAGGTGCACGTTAAAAAAAATGTCCTTTAGTCCAAAGCGCCCACGATCAGTCACTGTGGAGTTGTGACTTAAAGTTAGCCTATAGCTACTAAGACCACTAATGTTTTTAAACGTTGAGTATCCAGCAATCTAACGCGCGAGCATCGAATCATTTGCAAAGGTCCGCATAATCATCAGCACGAAACACCGGATCATATGTACTAGAATCCAATACTCGTGAGTACAAACCCATGATTCGTTCCGACATTTGCGTACAAACGTGCTAGACAACCTTACGAACGTCAAACCATCCCCACAGATCACCTTTACATTCCATGCAAAAGAATATGCTTCGTACAATGTGATTGAATGCTCCGTGTGGAACGCGAGACCCTAAGTTTTCGTGAGTAAATGTGAGTTTGTATGTATGTACGTATGCATGAATGTGTGGATGTATGTATGTGTGGATGTATGTATTTATGTATGTATGTATGTATGAATGTACATGTATTTATGTACAGTGCATGTATGTATGTATGTATGTATGTATGTATGTATATATGTATGTATATATGCATGTACTTGTGTATGTCTGTAAGTATGTAGGTAAGGATGTACGAACGTATTAATTTATGTGCATTGTGTATTACGGTTATCCGTAATTGTTTTTAGGTCCTTAAGTTCGTGAGGCAAATGTAACGACGTACCTAATATCAAATATTTTTTTTAAATAGTTGACACATGAACAACATTAGAATACAACAGACGTTAATAATTGTTGTATATATGACCGAGTTAATCTAAAATACAAATATAATGAAACAAAAAATATGTTCAGCAGGACTATAGTACAATACTTAAATACACTAAGCTCTCGGGAGCATAATTCTACTTTCCTGCATGAAGGAAGATTTACATTTCAAGAACATCTAATCACAAAAGCAAAAAGAGTTAGTAAGGTAAGGTAACATTTTAGTGATAAGTCTGCGAGTTTAACTAAATGGCTACAAAATTATAGATTTAACTCATTTAAAATATGTATTTTCTGAAAGAAAAAACCTGTGAAAGGCATTTTTTGCTTTTTACCAAGTTGTCAATAATTTAATCACGTGACCATGTCCTTTTAATAACATTTAAGAAAAGAGAACGACACACAGTTAACAAATCAAGCACAACACTAACAATATGATCATAATTATTTGATTTGATATGAATGTTCAAGAGAAGATCTAAACAACGGTATTACAGTTTTCTGTAATAACAGTCCTGTTTTTGATCGAGTCTCGTGTAAAAGTGGAACACTTAATAAACAATTTCTCACACCATCTTGGATAACAGTGCTTAAAGCCTAGTAACTGAAAGTTTGATACGAATCCTACCAGGTATTTATGGGAAAAATAGTTCCACTGTTAGCCAAATTTGTACGTGATTTCAGGGTCCCACCAGTCATTTTCATTAAAACTGCAGGTACTGTACCGCACAAGTTCCCCGTTAAAGCAAATACTGAACGACAAAGCATTCTTTGGGAAAAGACAATCATACGACAAGCCAAGTCAGCACAAGGACTTATACCTGTGGCGGAAAGTGTTATATCTTTTCTATTTCTGGGGATGCTGCAAAACACTAAGAGAAATTCCGACAGCGTTTTTTCTTATTTTTTGTCGGTCGCGCATGTGAAATGGAATAGAGACATCAAGGTGATTAGTGGGGAGAAGCACAGGGTATACAATAATTTCGACACTAGTATCAAAAAAGCGGAACATTTTAATGCTGTGGCAAGACACGGGACACAGGTTCACAAAGCGTGACAGTCCCGCCCAAAGCGGTGCGGTCGTCAAGTACGTGTATGTCGGATGCAGTTGTTTGAGAAGATATATTAACTGTTTGAATGATGTATGTCCAACAAACCAGTGGCGGATCTAGGATATCATAAGGGGGGGGGGCAAGATTTTGTCTCATAAGTAATCGCGCAAAACACGATTGTAGACGCTAATAGCACCGAATGGGGGAGGTCGGGGGGCTTTCACCCTCCAGCCCAGGAGAAAATTTTGTTTTTGCCTCTAAAAACAAGCATTTCCCTTGACTCCTGAAGTACTATCAAAAAGAAAAATAAAACAAAACAAAAAACAGCGTGTCCATCTGGAAAAAAACTCTCACGGACTTCAACTCACGACTCGTCTGCGTAACCGCGCTCGCTTTGCCATTGCACCACCGTGCTTTTTCTTATATATCGATACAAAGGAACATACTTGTTCATGGTGAACAGCGTTTGCGCGCTAAACCGGTTTCTTTTTGTAATGCTTATTACATGCTTTATATTTTGTGCAATCAGTTCGTGACAAAAGTTGCTGTGTTGCCCAAAGGACCAAATCCGTTTTTCGTGTTGGCATTAACGAATGACGCGATTGCTTTGGAAATAGTCTTAATTTTAATGTTTGACAAAGAAAGAATTATGAGTTTCTGAGTGATTCACTAAGGCCTCGATTAAAATTTACATCTTACCAGCAGCTTCTGTTTCTNACTCGTCTGCGTAACCGCGCTCGCTTTGCCATTGCACCACCGTGCTTTTTCTTATATATCGATACAAAGAAACATACTTGTTCATGGTGAACAGCGTTTGCGCGCTAAACCGGTTTCTTTTTGTAATGCTTATTACATGCTTTATATTTTGTGCAATCAGTTCGTGACAAAAGTTGCTGTGTTGCCCAAAGGACCAAATCCGTTTTTCGTGTTGGCATTAACCAATGACGCGATTGCTTTGGAAATAGTCTTAATTTTAATGTTTGACAAAGAAAGAATTATGAGTTTCTGAGTGATTCACTAAGGCCTCGATTAAAATTTACATCTTACCAGCAGCTTCTGTTTCTTCATCGTCACTCAGAAAAAAAAATGAAAGTAGTTTTCTTCATTACACAGTGGAGCAGACGACGGAAACGGACCGCTAGTGCGCAGCGCCATTGCAGGTCGCCTGGGATATCACGCACATAATGACCGAGAGCGCCATTACTTAGCTATAGCTCCGTTACGATTGCGCCGGTTGTCTCAAACGGACTCTTGAAAGCGGGTCTGAAGCCCCCCTCCCACACGCACGCACGCACGCACGCACGCACGCACGCACGCACACACACACACACACACACACGCTCACGCAAACTAAAGCTGCACACACTGTTAAAACTTGTTTCAGCCGTATAATTTTAATTACCGGGGTTAATTAATAAACTCAACATTTCGTCATGCTCTTGTTGTTTTATTTTTTCGGCAGCCAAGGGGGGAGGGGAGGGGCGGGTCCCCTGGGCCCCCCTATATCCGTCTATGCATACAGTGTTCATGTATTCTGACTTCAACACTCATCGGCGTAAAGGCGGAAGCCGAGAACAATGTCATGAACATTATTAAACAAGTATCCCAAATACAGTGCATTTTCTACCTCCACAAGATAAGAATTCCACGTTACTTTGATATTGGCCGGAAATAAAAGTCAGGGAATTACAGAATGAAGAAGGTGCCACAAAGCACTGGCCCACGTACGTCATGTAATATAAAACTTTTCATACTAGAAAAGAAGTTGATTATTTTTATGTCGCTGATGAGATCAAAAACCAAAAATCCTTGATGAGGCAAAATTCATAAGATAAATTATACCGCTTCGCTTTGGGAGAATCAAGTGACGAATATAAGGGTCTGAGATATAGTTACTGGCATAGACCAAATATGTCAAGTAGGTTGAATTGTCATGACGATAAGACGAAGAACTCTGAAGGCATACGCCTATATACCAAACACTAGAATTTGGTAGCAGACCATCTTTTATACATGTTTCATTGAAAAGTAAGCTGTTCCTGGCCTTAAATAGCTTGTTCAACAAACTTTCGTATTGTCTACATAAATATTTTTCTTCAGATGGCAGTTGAAATAGTAGTGGAATCACGAACACAAATACATGAGAACTATATATAAAATAAGACACTGTATAATACATTTCATAATAAAACAGTTGCTATACTTGGACTAGACTTCAGTCATCCAAGACAAATAAATTTAAAATCATAAACGCTATCGCGTATGATACATGAAACAAGAACAATGACATTAAACACGAATATAATGTAGCATATACAAAAGCGCAATTACAGAAGGAATTGTCATGGGAATTAATGTGCTATAAAACGATGTAAAATTTCATAAAATACATAGGTGTTACAAGAGATGGACATTATTTATTTAACGACAAGGTACGATGGAACCCAGTATCTTGCGAATTTATGTCAGGTTTACCAGCTTTTATTATTAAAGCTTCAAGAATTTTCAAACGAAAGGAGTCGCGTTCTAAATACCTGACGATGGTATTGTCAACAATACATGTATCTGAACGAGAAATTTTCTGTTTGTGGAGTGTTTGAAAGTGATCTTTAATGGATCCATTTTGTAAATGCATAGATAACCGGCGAGATAAAGTGCAAGTATATATATATATATATATATATATATATATATATATATATATATATATATATATATATATATAAATATGTATATATACATTTAATTTAAAAAAATGAAAGATGCAAGGAATTGTCGTTGAGTTGCTGTTTTAATAAATCTAAATAACAGCACCAATAGTACTGATACATATAATATTGACGAGGATAATGATAATGATAGTGTAACGGCACTGCTTTGATAATGATAACGATACAGGTCGTGAATGAAACGAAGGGAATCATAAACTTGTAATAAAACTATTAGCAACAGCGACAGTAGCATTACATATGTAATATTCGCCGCAGCCGAGCAATTTAGAACTATGTGATAGTGAGTGGGGAACAAATTGTTTGCTCTTGTATTAAAAAGAGCCAATACCTTGCCGCTGTTGTGCGTGAATCAGTGGACAGATGTAGAACATTTAATAATGGTATTTAGCAGCGCTAATCACAAGGTTTCCGCCCTTTCATAATTAAAATACAGAAGACGCGAGGGCGCACTCGCCCGGTGATGTACGTGGCCTATAATTTTCGCTTACTTCTTTTAAGAACGAGTACCGTACGACAAAGGTATATAACCAGCGCACAGGTGTTGCAATAACTAAATGTATCCGTCTTTTTGTTTGTGTAATTAAACAGTTCCTTACGTAATGAATAAATGAACGTCAAAAACGGCCTATTTTAGTCTCAATACTTTGCGTAAAACATGCAAGTCCTTTCTGCTGTAATGACTCGGAAAGCCAGGCAGGGAAAATCATACAATGGTTATGTTACAAACACAGCAGGTTAAGGTCGGTGGGCCGAGATTTCTAATTTTATTGATAAGACTTTTATTGTTAACATCATTTTGATCTTTGCATGACAATGACAGTGGTCTGTATTCAAAGGGTGTTCCAATACCAGACATATGTAAAATACCATAATGATGAAGAAGACATCGACGATTGCCTCGCGATAGTGGCGATGAAGATACTTGTGAAATTATGGGCTGCCATTGTGATACGTAACTTGAGCAATTGCTTACTCGTACATGACATCTTTGAAGGCGGGCCCCAGGCTCTTGGGTGAGACATAGATCTCGGAATCGTTTATAAAAAGTTGACGGACGACTTCAGACAAAACTGCTGAGCGGCCTCCTGAGTTACCGTTGACTAGTGCAGCGCCACCTATATTCAGATCCAATCATAGAAAACAGAGAGCTATTTGGTAACAATCGAGGTCAATATACATTGGTAAACGTACACCTTCGACGCACGTAAGGTGACACTCGAAAGATTTTTTGGACCCACAATCGAAGGCCCCAATTTTATATAAAATATGCCGCTGTCTGGATTGGCTGGACATTTTGAGAATTACTCGAAGTGTGGTAGCTACATGTACGTAAGACATTTGTTTACTTTTTAAACATGTTTTTGAACAAATGCAGTTTGTTGCAACCTTGGCCCTCTTTTCCATGCGCGCACCCAGCCTCTAACACGGGGGCTTGAATCTCTGACAAAGTGGACCTTTTGCTTACAAAAAATCGGGAGGACCACCTTCAAGTCTGTGACTGTGCGGCTGCGCCTTTTTAGCGGACTTTTGTCTCGTTTTCTCGGACTTTTTGTTTGTGTGAGGGGACCTTTTTACTCACTTCGCCAAATGGGGCGGGGGGGGGGGGAGGGCGAGATACCCCTGGGTGCGCGCAAGCTTTCTTGCAATCGTGGCTGTTCTTAAACACTCTATTGTTTCCTGTGAGCAAGGCAGGTTTTTGGCTGGAAATTCGGCTACTCTCCTCAGATTTTCCGGCTAGTAAGAAACAGTCTGATCGACATTCATTGTCTACCCAAATTTTGGAATTCCGATTGCGTTGTCTGCTGGTGCCATATAGTTGCATGCGAGTCGTGGTTTTGGGTTGAAAGCTGACAATTTTATGCATTTTTGCTCTTTTTTCGGCACTTGAAATGTAAGATTTTTAGATTGAAGACGAGCTTATATACATGTAATTATGTTTCACATGTTGTGGTTTTGTTGTAGAAACAAAAAAATGTATTCCCTCCGTTCACCCTACCAGGGGAGGCCAAAGTGGAAAAAAATTAAGTGCTACCGAAATGTAAGGGAATTGTCTTACTTAGATGCGATCTAATTGTCTCCATATGTAATAATAAGCGGGTATTTTCAACTAAAGACGCGTGATATATACTCTTGTAATGTTGGGCATCAACTGGAAAGTCACGTGACCATTTCTGCTTTCGATAACATCTCTTGGTTTCTTAACTCGTAAGTACTCCCTTTACCAGTAATTTTGAGTGGACTCACGAAATATCATTGATTTTCAGGGCACGTCGTTGGGCAATTCTAGGTGAGCTGACTGGTGGACCTCTCTAGTCCCGTATGTGCCTAGCCAGCACGCAGGTATCACACAGTGGCACGCGCTTTAGCATTGGTTAGCGTTACAACACCGTGAAGAAATGGCGGACTTTGAACGATTTTAGCCTTGTCATGCAAGTGGCGTAGCAGCAAGTATTTCGTTTGTGCAGTGATGTTTAATAGCAGCGTGCTCGAAGCACATACATGTACAATAAACACATATCTGGCCGATTTAACCTGTGTCTTATTCATACTGTATGAATACAGGATAGTATCGTAAACAAAAGTCATCGACAGTAGAAAGATGCAATCCAAAAAGCCGCAACCACAATTTCTGTGATTCACATTCCATAGTGAACATAAATTTTAAGCATAGATTTGTCTGTACAACAAACCACATTTACACTTCAGTCTATCAGTCATGCCACTTTGTTTGCGGAAAATGCTGCCTGTTGAGAATTCGACTATCCAATCAGAAACGCCGATGTAAAAAAAATTCCCGAGGAAAATTAAGTGATACCTGCGTGGTGGCTACTGACCACCTAGGAGCACGCAAGGAACCAGCGACACTGGTGGACGAGGCAGAGTCGCCACCTGGTGACTGCTTCAGCATAAGTCCTGTCCCTTGGTCTTCTAAACTGCAAAGGTACGTTTGGCAAAATACATGGTAATCGACTAATACCACCGACAACATTTCCATACTGAACACCAGTTATGGATAAATCGCCCAATTCATTAATAAATTTACGCAAATAGCACCAAAGCCTCTTTTGCTACAGTTACTAAAATGGCAGACGTAAGCTACCTAAAGTAATTGGTTCAAAATCGCGACGATTTAATTATATTGACCAATCACTTTTTGACAAAGAGGATAGACGTTTCCCTCTATTGAATTTTAAGTCCATAAATACACGAAACTTATAAATAAATTTGACAGTTTGACAGGGGAACAAACTCAAAACCAATCCGAACCGATTGCAGTAACTATTAGTAGTTGGCGCCATAACTGTGAAAATTAAATTTATGTGTCTTACAAGTGAGTAATATTTCATATATCATAATAGCGATGAAGTTCCAATTCCTCTGAAAAATGGATAACATTCAAATGAGTCATAGATCAAGGTGGAGACGCTAATTCTTTTAAATTTCACGCTATCTGCACTCAAACGGATGTTTAATTCGAAGTCATGGCGATGTGTAATTTAAAAGCAATATAAATCTTGATGTTAATATATGTGCATTTTACGGTCAGTGGACATACTTACGGGTGTAAATTCACAGCAATTGTCTAGTTAGCTCATATAAAGCAAAATATATAGACCAGAAAGGTTTGCAGGAACTAGCCAACGTTTCGTTGTACTTATTCATGTATTTAAAATCATTAACTCTAAACCTCTGTTTGTGAAGAGAACAATGAGTAGTCAAGCTACATGTAATATGAATCTGCCTTCAACAAAAAGACTAATTCTAGACATAGAACGCCTACTAAACCTGGTCTTGTCTTGACTCTGGCTCAGATAAGAAGAGAATTCTGGGCTTTTGAGGAGCTGGTAATTCGCTCTGATATTTGAAGTGACGGTTGATGCCTAAAAGGACCCACCGTGTCAAGCCTATTTAATTGGCCCTAGATGAAGCACTTACCAACTATCATCTTTTTCAAAGCCTAGAAATCACTATTAATTTGGAATGGGGGAATTTTGAGACCCATTTGATAACGACAACTGGTCTAGATTAAACGTTAGTTTATTGTCAGAAGGTGGGTACACATAGTTCTGTCAACCTAAATGTGGTGACTTGTGGAAACGCGTCACTCGGGGCCTTCTTTCACTTGGCCCCGTACAGTCGAAATTCGGACCAATGTATTACCTCGGCGAACTTGAAAAGTCCTCAAGAGATAGAAATAATAAAAATCTAGAAATTCCCCGGTCTCAGCTTTTTCACATACCTCCCGAGACGACGAAACCCAGGAGAAATTACCCACACGACGAAATATCCCTGGGGGTGTAAAATATCCCTGCCAACACTTATACGAAAAACATATATAAGTGAGCTCTACAGGTGCGTGTTCACCGTCGTCAGAAAAGGTGAGCTCAGGTTGCTTTATCGTGTAAAGCAGGTACAAGACTGATGACAATAGAAGATATTTAGACGACGTGCTTTCGATTTGATTTTAAAAAATAAGCGCTTGGCTGGAATGATGAACGTCCTCAATCGCAAACCAATGTAAGCACAGGTGTGCATAAAAACAACTTCTCGAAATGCAGTACTTTTTTCACAGAAGTTATAGTGAAGTTGCCGTTTTTCGTTTTCTTCAATGTTGATTACTTTTCTACTTATATTCAACCTTTGTGTTTTATAACTGCTTCTTAATATGACGAACATTTACTATTAACAAAAAGGCACCAATATTTGGCATGCAAACACGAACATTATGAAGCTCCACTTTTCCCACCACACTACGTGCTTCGTTGAGGAAGCATTGTCCAACATTTTTCGAAAGCAGGGAGAGCAATCCGAGTAAGATTAATTGAGACTTTTTGTGTATCACTTAAACACGACCATCAGATCTGAGGGCAACGCACTCGTCTTGAGACAGAATCATCTAATGCACTGAGTTGAACGGCGGGGGTCCAGAATGTTGTTGCGTTGCGGAAAGCCCGGAATAAAGTAAATTACACTTGCTACGCTCTTTGCAGCTCAGGTGAGACTAAATGTGCCCTCGAATCAATATATCGTTCCGTAGACCTGGTTTCTTGCATGCTCTTGCGAGACTTGCAAAATCACTCTCACTGGCATATCCTAGAAAGTGGATGCCAATGAAGTGATGGGTGGAGAGGTTGGACAATACGGCCGTTCCGGATTACACGGCGATAAAACTCATTTGTCTAAGAATTAAGAAAGCGCGTGACCTAGTTTTGTAAATCAGCTCCATTTTCGTGTCTCTCACTGATGTAGGGAAGGCGAAGAATTTCAGATCACGCATCCACGAGTATTTATCTATTCTATTAAACTTTTTTCACGTCGGATTAGCAGAACACAGCACAGCAGTAACACTTCGTTGACATTGGCAGGACGAATAGAGCAATGCAACCGAGCAAAGACAACAACAAATAATATGTGAAACTCTAGTGGCACGAAAACGAGGCAGCAAATGTGCTTGACGGATGTTTACTGCATTGTGGGTAAACACAGCGAGATTCGAGTGTCGCTGTGCAATCCGGGATGGCCCTATTGAATTGGGGAATTGATTTCTCGATTTCCGTTCCACAACCTAATGACTCTCATATTGCGCCTCTTCGATAGTTCTTTTAAAACATAAACCAATCAACGATGTTGTTCGTAAATCGTTTTTCAATCGTCGTTTACTTTCTCATCTGCTGCTTTTGTGTTTCCATGAGTTTTCACGTGTTTTGATAAGTGGTCACTGCGCATGAAGCGTTTGTTGCAAACAGGACAAGCGAATCTTTTCTCACCCGTGTGAGTTCGCAGATGTCGCTGCAGTTCATCTGAGCGCGTGAAACGTTTGCCACAAAACAACCAATTACACACAAAAGGTCGTTCGCCCGTGTGCCAACGAAGGTGGGCCTTAAGATGAGAGGTTTTGTTGTAAACCTTTCCGCATCCAGGTATGTGGCAATTATGGAAAATTTTCTTTCGCAGATTCAATGTTTTCTGCCCTAGGCGCTCCATTTCTTGGCAATTGGGGCAATCGCAGGTGGCGCGGCGGACAAATTGGTTGGGTGATCGTACTTCGTAAAACTCAAAGTACGGTGAAGGCGCTGTGATCAGGGAAGGTGCTTTGAACATTGTTTTGTACTCGTGTAATGACGAAGACAATATTTGACTCAAACCATTTTGGTTGTAGGAGATATCATCACGTCCATAACTCGAAAATTCACTGTTAGCGTAGCCTTCGCGTAGACAAGACTGTGGTGACGACTGCAAGACCCGGATTGATGAACTTCCCGTGGGAGCACAAGTTAATGGCGCATAACGCCATGCGTCATAAGTGGAACGGCGCGTGTGAAAAGAATGCACGCCCACCGGGTGGTCAGCTTCGGGTGCGAGATTAAAATCGTTTGTTGAATACGTCAAGCCACACGATTCATCACGAAGTGTTGAGCAGTGGGGAAATGCCTTTGACGACCCAAGATCACTCCTTGCATTAAGGCGGCTGGAGGCGGATTCACTATCTCTCCACGGGAAAAACAATTTGGCGTCTTTATTCAAACAACTGCTCGTTGATGAAGGAATTCTGCTGCACTGTGCCGCTAGCATGGCCAAGGGAGATTCTCGGTTGGAGGCTGGATAATCCTAGAATGTCAATTAAAGTTCAGTTGAATGAAGATGGTCAATATTGCTGAGATAGATGCGAAGCATAAGGCCCGATTGGATTTTTTTAAAAGAAAGAAAGTAGAACTGGACATCCTCTCAGCTCAGAAGGTACACCAACTGCTTAAGGCAAGCGTTCACAAAGGCGTCATATCTGCTGTATTATTATAATTAGCAGAGTGGCGGATCTAGGATACCTTAAGGGGGGAGCAATATGTTGCTTCGAAGAATTGGTCAAAGCGCACAAAGCGCGATTGTATGCACAGGCGGCCCGAAAGTTCCAGGGCCGGTGATATGCACCTGGTGTTCCCAATTTCTGTCGGAAGACTAAAAAAATATAAAAAATCAAAAAACCACGACCACGATTCCTCCGCGGTTTGGCCCCCCGCTGCCGTTCCAAGTTGGTGCACTCGATATTTCTTCACGCTGTTGCTGTTTAAGTTTGCTTACACCAGCCAAGGGNGGGGGGGGGGCAGCCCCCCAAAATCCGCTTATGTAGCATAACATTAATGAGGGAAGACCCAGCATTCTGGGCAATCACATACAATAACCGTGACGAAGCAAGACGTAACCCTAGCATCTGATTTTGGGTCGGACGATAACAAGACTCACCAGACGTCTGACGGGCGATCACATGTGATTTGTTCAGACGGCGGATCATACGTTCGATTTGCCTTCTGATCAGACGCCAAATGAATGATGTTCACTTGTGCATGTACGTGCACGTGCGAACGAATATTCTCGCAACCTGTACGCTACGGCTTGCTTTCAAAGAATCTAAAAATGCTATTTGCTCCGGAGTCAAATTATTCTCAGCGAAGTGCTGTCGGTCAGATTTTTTTGTGATTTTTGAACACTAATTCTCAGAGCGGCAACCAAACCGCGTTTCATCGACGAAAATAACCTTTTTAATTTTGACAATTTACCGATATGAAATCAATCTCCACTGATCCCTTTCTTGGATGAGAGATGATTTTTAATCGTCTAAGGAACTGTCAGTTCGTCATTGCTCGAGACTATCATTTGCAAATAAACTGACAAGCCGTCAGTGGCAACTATACATTTGTCTAAAGCGATTTCGGAAGATCAGTTTTTTACAAGACCAGAAATCGCACCCACTGAGAATGAGGAACAATTTGAGATCATTTTCATAACGGTAAATAGTCTAAATACAAAGTAGTTTTTCATGCGGTAGGTTGGGTTTGTAGTCACTTTAACTGTGGAAAACCTGTTCTGCATGTCACCACATATTCGAATAATTAATAACTTTTGAAACTGCGTCGTAGATGTTTATTATTACCGACAGATCGTTTGTACAGGATGCGATGGGGGCTTGAAAATAGCACCAGGTCATTAAGCAGAAAAGGATTTCTAGAACGCAAACCTTGTGTACACAAAGGTCCGCCACCTGTCAATCATGGCACGGGGATATGGAATCTCCTCCCACTGAATATAACTGATATTTTCAGAAGTGACTTAAGGTAACCAAATCTATCTAACGCCTAGTCTATTCCATCCTCGTTTTCACAAAAGGGCCGTCCTGAATCGCACAGCGACACTCGAATCTCACTTTATTTACATGTACCCGCAATGAAGAAAATATCCGTCAAGCGTTTTTGTATCGCGTCATTGGAGTTCCTCATGTTATTTGTTGTCATAATCTTTGCCAGTTTCCTGGGCTGCATTACTCTATTCGTATTTCCAATGCCAGTGAAATATCAGTGCTGTGTCGTGGGCTTCAACTCCGACGGGAGAAAGTTGGATCAACTCGACAAATATACGCGGATACGTGATGCTAATTTCTTCTCCTTCCCGACATCAATCAGAGACTGGAAACTGCGAGTGGATGAAGTAAGTTCCACTTCGCCGGGTTGATTTTATACGGAACAGAATTTTGAAGATATCTATCCGATTCCAGTACATTTAAACGGTTGAAATCAGGAATATTTTTATGACCAATACCATACGTCAACGGTTTCCGTCACGATCTGTGGAAATGTGCCTAACATTCCAAAACTAGATGTAGGCCATTAAAATAACGCGCTTTCTTAAGTCTAGGACAAAGCGGCTTTGTGGGGGATGGGGGGGGGGGGGGTGAGAAGGGGGCCATGACCCCCCTAAAATTCTCCCAGACTCCAATTGGCAGTTCGAGGTGCGGATTATTGCTGACTGGCTCACCTAGGGGGGCTCGGGGGTGGAATGCACAATACATAGCCGTGAACAAGCCTCGTTTACCCGTTTTTTTTTAGTAAGAAGATAAATTCAAGACCCCCTGTATACCTACATTTTAGGCTCGGTGAGCACATGTGGCGAAATTCGGGTTATTCCTGTGCACTGACCCCCTAACTCAAAATCCTGGATCCGCCCCTGAAGCTTTAGTGTTCTATCGCTGCGTAACCCAGTACGGCCCTGTTGTTCGACATAGCAGATGAAAAGTTGAATTGATAATGTTGGTGATGGATTAAAAACTATTGCTCATAATAAGTGACAGTGCTAGCTCAATAACTTTCGAAACATTCGTAAATCTACAAAAATGGTGTTTTTGTAATTTTACGAATGTTTCACAAGTTTGTCTTCTAGACTGTTCATGGACATATTTACGAAATGCTTGAGGGCAAATTCCGACAGACATCTCTACCTTGACATCTAATACTTAAACTAACGTCCATTAGCACAAATACATCGGTAATCATTGCATTAAATCTAAATAAGATGGACTAAACTCTGATAGAATAATTGCCATCTATTTTAGTAAATGATGCGCCAGCCGACAGCGTAAATGTAAATCCTAATAAATAAATAAATCCAGTGTACAATCTGACACCTGAAGTTGCTAGACGTGTGTTTAAACCGATGCAGAATGAATTTTGTCAGATTAGACGAATTTCAAAGTTAATATATTTAAGGCCACGAGGGACACTAGAAAAGTGGCCGAATTTGGAGAAACTTCGGAACATCATCTCAGAAATGGATACTTGATCATATTCGTATGAAACTTCCAGATACCATGCTTTATGCACTGTTCTGCAAAAGGATGTATAGTTAGGAATTGTTTTTAAAAGTGTCCACTTTTGCATGATGGGCCGAACGAAATTGGTCTTGCTATTGATACCGTTGTTTTGCTATGGATGCTAAATTTCACTAAAAAGACATTACACGTGATCCAAATAATAGCACATCGGTATAAAGACAAATTCTACAGGCTTTCTATTTTCAGAAACCACATTCTTTTACTGAGTTAAGTTATATAATTTTGTTGTATAGATATTTGGCTATATACAGTGACAAGTTGATATGGTCCTACATAAATGTATAGTTCGATAGCAGACCGTCGTTAGCACAAACTTCGTTGATGGCACGACAGTTCTTTTTGTTTACACCTTAATACATACATGTACAGTACTCACTTGTACTCTCTAAACAATCTCCTGTCTTCAGTACGCTATGCGATACAAAACATTATGAGCGGTTACATATCAACTCGTTCATCGTTCGATAGTCACAACCACGATCCGTCTTGCTGAAATCGTTTATGTACGTAATCTAACATTTTTTGAAAAAAAAACGGATTACAGTGCTCAATACTTGTCTTGTCACATTTGTCGACTTGGCGAAAATTCCATGTCGCAAAAGGAAATCTGAGGTACCCAAAAATACATGGCGGGTGTTTCATCGATCTTGCCCGGTTTTTGGCGAACAACTCTGACTTCCATATGTTTACTTCCCGTTGTAATTCAGGCGCATGTTCGATGTGTGCTGACTGATGTTGTGGCAAATGTACTGATTTCATGAAATAAACGGAAAAATTGTGAACCAAAGGTATTAAATCTAGGAAAACTGTTTGTAATCGGAAGGCAACACAAACTTTGAAACGAATATCGGTGGACTTATTGTCTGATTTTGATACTCGCTGTGGCGACTTCGTGGCGACTTGGGATTTTTTCCAGGTCGCCAAACACAATCTGAGGTCGCATTGGCGGCCTGCAGGTCGCCAAATCGAGCACTGGATAAAATACGTGCTACACACCGTTGGCTAAACTGGCCACGAGTTAACGAAGCCTGTTTCTCTAAAATGTGGCAACGGTACAAGGTTTTTCTAGACAGAGTCTAAACAACGTCTTACGGCCAGGCGTATGTAATGAAAACTACTCCATATCACCGAAGACGAAAATGTCAGTGGAAAACAAGTCAGGAAAATTTCCTTCTATGTAGCAAAAACATAACTTAGAAGTCATTCACTCAAATTATGTCTCGGACCTTCCCAGGCTTTTCTAGATACATGTAATGATTTTTATCCATAAACATATAATTCAGGGCATTTGAAAGTAAAATGGAGCTCCAAACGTCGTCAATTACAGCAGGAATGGCATTTCAATACTTCTTTGAGAACATAACGGATTTCACGAGAGGTAATCAGCCTATTTTGTAATTTCACACTCGGTCGTAAGTCAGAAATGCACCTTTCACCCACAGAAACTGTTTGAATAGTTCCCTTGAAAGGGGCACAATGGGCTGCACGGCTAAAAACGCATGTTTGTGACTAATGTTGGATGGGACATACTTCCTGGAGAAATTACGGTAGCTTTGACCAGAGCTATAAATATCAAAATCTTTTTTGGGGATTAAAAATCGCCAGTTCTTGCTGTTGTCTGCCTGTCATTTGCTGAAAATCAAGGCCGGGGACACTTACCAGCTAATACACTTTCATCACCCTGATATTTATCGGGTGAGGCTTTGCAGCGACCCCTGGTGTCGTTAGTTCAGTCGTCTCCGTGTTGCAACTGACCTCAGAAAACCATTTTTTTGTATCGCCTATAGCGTCGCGATGTTTCTTGTATGGCCAATTTATACAGTGTATATAACAGTGTTAAAAAGACTAATTTTTCATTATAAGTCATTTTTTCTCACCCAGTTTCTGTGGAACTAATTTTCTGTTTGATGACTAAAAGCAACTCTCAAGACAGTAAAAAACTGTGAATCAATTGTGGAAATGTTTTCAAAACTAGTGAGTTAAGGTAATAAGGTAACGTAGGACCTTATCGACAAGCTTGCGTATTAACCAAACATCTACAGAGCTTTAGATTTTAACTCGGGAAAGGTAAATTTTTTTTCACTTTTCACCAAGCTTCTATTAACTGAGAGCATAACAACGGTATCAATAACGTGATCGAATTTAATTCGATACACATCACGCGAGATCTCAAAGGCACTGTTACAGTACTTTCTAAAAACATCTTTTCGTTTTCGTATTATACAAGTTTATTTTTTCCTGAAAATCATAAGTTCTAGTTTTTGAAAGCCTTCCATGCGAAAGTGGAACATTTTACAAACCGATACCTCCAAACAGCGTTTTGAAGAGCAATGCATAAAGCAGGATAAATCTGAATGTTTCACATGGATCCAGTCAGCCGTTTCTGAGATATGATGTTCCGAAATTAAACCAATTGTGTTCACATTTCTAAGGTCCTACATAACCTAATATCTGGCAAAAGAAGAGAGATTATCAGAATAATATTTCCTTCTTGTATACTGCGTCTGTGTATGATGACCGGAGTTCTTTTGCGCAATAAGAAATAAACTAATGCTTACGAAGCTGTTTTTCAACTAGAATTTAATTTTCTTAATTATCGCCCGTTACTTAAAATTGTCGTCATTTACAGACGGATAGACTAACGTACATATACCGTACTAGAACTTCATTTCAGTTTATTGTTAGCGAGACTTGATAAGTAAGTAAAGCAACAATGCGTTTGAAGTAATATCGCGTTTCACGTAGGAAAATTTTCACGTTTCAAGAATCCAATCATAAAAAGATGTGCAATTTAACATGCATTCGCAACAGCAAATAAAACGGGTTTAAAATTTGAAATTGGACACAGCCTTAGTCACCGCAGACACATTTACCTGCGTGAGTTGATAAGGCGACACTGAAATAGTAATATTATTTCCTCGTCAGCATTACGCGCACACTTGGAGGGCCTAAGTAGAGCTTGTTTTGAAATTATCCATTTCACATCGCACTTAAAGACATGGTATAGTATGCGAAGTATAGCTACTAGGGACCCACCTTCTGCCAAAAGGACCAACTTCGGATCCAGCATACTTGTAATTGGTTATGAAAGCTAGCCTCAATGTATTTCTCGCTCAGACGAAATCCAATTTTTGGGCCAGGTAAGATCACAGCGCGTTGTTGCTGGGTTCAATAAGTTGGCGTGAGAGGGCGGGCGATTTTTACGACCTGCATGGACTTCGTCGCAAGCTGTAAAATCACTCGTCATCTATGGAAAAGTGACTAAGACTAATATTATACAGGCCATTCGATTTAATAAAAAAGGTACGTTTTGAAGCAAAGAAAATGTTCAAGTGCTTCACAATAACTAATTCTCCCTTTTCCAATGGTTAATGCAAAACAGAACTAAATTTTTTCACACTGGAATTTGGGACTGTTTACATGAGAAAAGTATATTAAAAACACGTTTAGCGATATTGTGCGTTGAGGTCATGGTACGTGTACATCAAATTCGTAACATGTGTCTACTCAAATGACCAGAAGACTTGCAAATGTGATTGCTGAAGTCATGCATTCGTCAAAGAGAACGTCAAAGAAAGTATCATTTTACGGCGACAAAGTTATTCAAACGAAAACTCGAGAGATTTATTGCCGGTGTGACGATCAATCAACAGAACAATGCCATGATGTTACAGGCTTATTGGACTGGAAATAACAGAAAAACAAAATTTATTCCATTCGTCCTTATTAAAACAAAAAATTACAACTGTATACCGTCACGATATAGTTGGAGTGTTGACCACACCAAGCTTGCCACACAAACATAGGAAAGCTGACGTTTCGACGTAACAGAGGATTTTGCTTATGTCAATCATCACCGTAAGTCCGAAGTTTTGTTTTTAGTTTGCCCTTTTCTCCCAACGCCAGTTTTTTTTCTCCCCATTTTCTCGACCCAAAGAAAAATCGTGCATTAGACATGGAGGTGGGTAATTCATTAAAGTATAGGTAACAATCAGGGGTAAAAACAATATTTTCATGAATTACGTTTTTTTGCTAATTCACCAAGGTCTCTCCACTATCTCATTCCACTTGTTCTCATTCGGAATTTGCGTGAGTTTTGAAATTTCATTAATTCAACATTAAAAATATAATAACATGAACTTCTGACTAAACGCAACTGATACTGTTTTAAATGCTCAATAAACACACACACACATCATGTGATCAAGGTGATATACAAATACATTTACAATTACCAACATAAGTATATGCAGGATTTCTCGTGGAAAGCCGCATTTCTTTCAGACTCATTTCAGGTGTCAGCTATTGTCCCTGGTGGCCTACTATGTATTAATGAAGATATGGAAATGGTTCCAGGTGAGCAGTGCAATGGGCCCACATGTGCGGCCTGTGCTCGTCTGGTCCAACGTGCATCAGACTGCCAGCAATTATTTTTTATACTGAATGCGCATAGTAAAACCTTTTTTGAGTTGATTAGTCAAGACGATGTACATCATAACAAGGGAGAAAAAAGTTCTTGTGGCGAAGTTTGTCTCGGAACATTTGATATACCGATAAAGACCAGTTTCACAGACGTTTCTTTTCCAAGAGTGACGAGGCAACATCACGTACCAAAACTATCATGACAAAAGTAACGTGACACTGAATATGCCTCGGCCAAAATCTCCTCCCCTACTTGCTGGCCACGACATTAACGGTGAGAAGACTGAATTATTGTCTGAGGTCATCCTCAACGCGTAGACAATCAGCAACCTCCGGTGTCGTAGTTGAACGTTCAGCTGGCTGAGACAAAGCCATTTGATAAATGGCAGAGTACTTTAAGTGTAAAAAACTGGTCCAGTTATCGGCCTTGGCTTTAGCTAACGACGAGAATTGGCCATTTGAAATCAAATCGCAAAAACACAAAGGATTCATTGGGTTTCTTTTAACTCGGTCACGAAGTGTATTTCACCCAACAACAATCTCGTAATGTCCCTTTAATATTGACACACAAACCGCTACCAAAATCAACTCCAGCGTTCTCAGTTTGAAGAGCTTACATGTGCTTCGAGGAAGATTCAGGCCACCCGAATTCACTACCGATAGTAGCGTCTGTCTTGCTATAGTAAATGCAGAGGCACCCAGTTAATAGTTTGAGCTCTGGGGACAGTTTCTTGAAAAGTGACTTAAGACTTAAGAAATTTACATGTAGTCATACGTTCCCACGTCAGAATTGCGAAATAAAGGTTCAGCCAAGTAACTATGAGCGCCGCAGCATTGTCAAGAAATAAATTACAGATATTAACTCAGTTACTAACAGTTACGACCTGTATATACTCAGATACTTAACATTTTTGATCAAGTGAGATTTAAGTATTTTTCAGAAATAGTCGCGCATCTTGAGCGTGAGAACAAATTTCTGACTCAAGTCGTAAGTTACGTTTCCCGAAACAGGCACTGGTGTGAGTAAATTTCTGAATTGGAAAAAAACGACATTACAAAAAGAAACAAACAGCATCGGAACACCTAGAAGACAATATAAACGTAATGCCTACTCCCAATTCCGTAAATAGTACGTGGCGTTCTCAAGATTTAAGTCAAGACGGCAGAATGACCATACATACCTTTAATACAGAAGTTGTCATGATCCTAAAGTCGTTACGGTGTCAGGTATCCTGCACCTGACAAGAATATTTATAGGTATTCACTCCTGGACGATTCGAGAATAAGCCGTGTCGTAACGATGTCACGTGATCTTGTTACATGTATTGGTTGGATATGCCTTCATTGGTGAAGATCGTCAATCCTTTTCCTCGACCACCTCAACACCACTTTTGAAATGTATTGTTCACTTGGTTCAACTGCCTTATGCACACGTGATTTTTATATATATTACAGCCTAGGCTTGGCATGGACTGCAAATTGGTCGAAATACAGCTTGATCGTATTTCCTTTGTACCGTTTGGACACATCAATAATTTTATCGTGGTTACTTTTAATTTGGCAAAAGTTTTGGAATAAAAATGTAACACTGCATGTTTGAGAAGAAAACCATTAACCTCGGCATAGGCTATTTAGCTTCGGAAAGAATTAGACTACAGTGTTAAACCACTATTTGGCCCACTTTAATTACGCAAAAGAACGAAAATCGAATTAAAAATTTTACTCTAATGTCGGTCTCGTAATAATTCTTACCGTTATACAATGTAGAATGCTCTTTCATTTAATACTAAGGACTTCGAACCAATCAGTGACTCTAGAAAACATTTCAAAGCTCATTGTGGTTGGCAACCCTAAACTTCGAAAATTGGCGCATGTACATGTACAGGTATACTCCGTTGCCTCTGATTTGAGTAGGCGAAGGAAACAGAATCGTATCACTGTCGGTAAAGAATATTATACCACAATATTAGCCTTGAATGGCAGATACAATCGTGTAATAACCCATAAAGTTATCTCACTAGTTAGATAGCATTTTGGATGGGAAACCGAGGCCGTATACGAACCCGGGCCTCAAGAGTTTCGAGTCGCCGACTTTACCACTACACCACTCAACGGCTGACGTCATCGAACGTGAAAATAGAATACTTAAATGAGCACGCGCAACAATCGTATGTTCAGCAAACGGCATTGCACTGACATTTATACCCTATGAAAAAAACACGCATAATTTCCATAAAAACGATATTTTAATTCAGTGAAATTTTTCTCTCGTGTTCTCTCACTTTTAAATCACCGATCTCCAATTTGAATTCGGGCATCGTGTCGTCGGGATCCTTTGACTCGAGCATTATAGTCAGTTACTACTGGTAACCTATTTTAGCAGACGATATTTTCCCGGTCGAAGCTTAGCGTGATAAATTGTGTAGTAAGCTATAACAGTTGCTAAACCTTAATTTTTAGATTCACTTTATTTCTATTTTGTTTTATTTTTCAATTGGTTTTGAGTAAAAACATTATTTGACAAAAATAGCTCGGCTTTTCTTAAAAGGTCACGACCTCCGACCCCGGGTCTCTGACATAGAAAGTAGTTCGCTGTTTAGCCAGCTAAACAGGACGAAATGCAGCTTTAAAAGATTGCATGATTCACTACACAGGCGCTAGTCACTTGGTGTTTAGATTTGATCTGATGATTTGCAACTTGGCAGTAGAAGACAAACGCCGATTCTTACAATGATTTTGAAAACATGATTCTGAGTATTCAGTCAGCGATACTTATTTGTAACAGGATGACATGCACAAGCAGTGCACGCGAATGTACTCGTACAATGCAGCACAAATAAAGTTGCAAGCGCAGTCAAAATGCACGTGCTCAAAGACGAGTAAGTATGCAGTTCTAGTTGTGCGAAAGTCGCTGAACAACCTCGCACTGTGTCCAAATACCATAGAGGTCAGACTAGTGGAAGAGCGGATTGTTCTGTGAAATATTATCTGTTTAAAAACGCTTGTTTTACAACATGGGGTGCCACTGTTGGCGCATCCTCGATTTGGACCTGCAACCAAGAGTTTACTGTAACCACCCGTGGCCTTATACATTCGTAGCTGAATGTTCACACGCTTTTTGGACCGCAATAATCCTTTTGCAGCTGAACTCCAAATTGGCATGGGTCACTTAGATAGGCAGTTAAGCTCACAATGAAAAGAACAAAGGCAACTCCGAGAAAATTGCACAGTAATTTAGACGGGTACTATAACGGTGTGTCCCACCAGTTCACACGTTCCGTGTTATTGATAAATGTAGTAGCTAAACTGCTGGTTAAGGAGGCCGAAAATTCACTGATATCATTTATGAAGGAAGCATCACCATGGGAGGTCCTTCTGTGGTTGAGACATTTACTCAGGTGCTTAAGGGACCGTTTACGCATGCTTGTGGCGAGGAAGTCGGAGTTTGCTGCAACAGCGTGCGCGTTTTACGTCATGAAATGTCGATGCAAAGTAACAGAAGTCAACGTTTTTAATTATTTTCTCATCGCAAAAACGTGTAGAGGTGAAAAATGCAAAAACATATTTTTAATGACTGAGTGGGAATCAACAACACACATAAGTACCTCGTCTGCGACTGTACGGGAAGTCCCTCTTATATCCGGAGTTAGGCGCATGCACCTCTGTCCGAAACACTTGAGTAAAGCTAAAATGTATGAGCGAGTGAAAGTTAAACAATTTTTCACAAAATGTTACACTGTATATTGTAACTAGGATCGGATAATAAATCACAAAGAACTAATTAGTTTTTTTAAGACATGAGCGTTATATAAAGTAGGCGCTTGTACCTGCTTGTGAAGCGCAGGCGCAAGCACACAAAGCTACATGTTTAGGGGCTAAAAATGAAAATCGAATTTGGACTTTTATTCTGATGAAATCGGTCTCATGGCATTTCATTTCCGTTACCAACTATACATTGAAATAATGAACGATTCAAGTAAACGCTTCAGATTATTGGGAATGGCCAATGCTAAAATTCAAAATTTGAAAATGGCGCATGTACGTAATGCTTCTGACGTAATTGGTAACGGAAATGGAATCTTATAGCAGTGAAACATATTATAAGGCCGTGTTGTATGGAAGCATAATTCGATTCTCCTTTCAAGTCTGCTAAAACCGCGGGTGATATGCAGCTTTTAAACTCGTTATACGCGTCAAGCTGAATTGCCACAGCCTTTGGTGAACGCAATTTAACTAACACTGGAAATCTTCTTTTGTATTTTCGCAAACTACATATCTACACACCCATGTTTTGTCAAGTTCAAAAGGGAGGGATTNTTTTTTTTCTCCCCATTTTCTCGACCCAAAGAAAAATCGTGCATTAGACATGGAGGTGGGTAATTCATTAAAGTATACATGTAGGTAACAATCAGGGGTAAAAACAATATTTTCATGAATTACGTTTTTTTGCTAATTCACCGAGGTCTCTCCACTATCTCATCCCACTTGTTCTCATTAGGAATTTACGTGAGTTTTGAAATTTCATTAATTCAACATTAAAAATATAATAACAACATGAACTTCTGACTAAACGCAACTGCTACTGTTTTAAATGCTCAATAAACACACACACACATCATGTGATCAAGGTGATATACAAATACATTTATAATTACCAACATAAGTATATGCAGGATTTCTCGTGGAAAGCCGCATTTCTTTCAGACTCATTTAAGGTGTCAGCTATTGTCCCTGGTGGCCTACTATGTATTAATGAAGATATGGAAATGGTTCCAGGCGAGCAGTGCAATGGGCCCACATGTGCGGCCTGTGCCCGTCTGGACCAACGTGCATCAGACTGCCAGCAATTATTTTTTATACTGAATGCGCATAGTAAAACTTTTTGAGTTGATTAGTCAAGACGATGTACATCATAACAAGGGAGAAAAAAGTTCTTGTGGCGAAGTTTGTCTCGGAACATTTGATTTACCGATAAAGACTAGTTTCACAGACGTTTCTTTTCCAAGAGTGACGAGGCAACATCACGTACCAAAACTATTACATGTATGACAAAAGTAACGTGAAACTGAATATGCCTCGGCCAAAATCTCCTCCCCTACTTGCTGGCCAGTGCATGTGTATACTAACTATTAAAACGACATTAACGGTGAGAAGACTGAATTATTGTCTGAGGTCATCCTCAACGCGTAGACAATCAGCAACCTCCGGTGTCGTAGTTGAACGTTCAGCTGGCTGAGATAAAGCCATTTGATAAATGGCAGAGTATTTTAAGTGTAAAAAACTGGTCAGTTATCGGCCTTGGTTTTAGCTAACGACGAGAATTGGCGATTTGAAATCAAATCGCAAAAACACAAAGGATTCATTGGGTTTCTTTTAACTCGGTCAAGAAGTGTATTTCACCCAACAACAATCTCGTAATGTCCCTTTAATATTGATACACAAACCGCTACCAAAATCAACTCCAGCGTTCTCAGTTTGAAGAGCTTATGTGCTTCGAGGAAGATTCAGGCCACCCGAATTCACTACCGATAGTAGCGTCTGTCTTGCTATAGTAAATGCAGAGGCACCCAGTTAATAGTTTGAGCTCTCGGGACAGTTTCTTGAAAAGTGACTTAAGACTTAACAATTAGTCGTACTTTCCCACGTCAGAATTGCGAAATAAAGGTTCAGCCAAGTAACTATGAGCGCCGCATCATTGTCAATAAATAAATTACAGATATTAGCTCAGTTACTAACAGTTACGACCTGTATATACTCAGATACATTTTTGATCAAGTGAGATTTAAATATTTTTCAGAAATAGTCGCGCATCTTGAGCGTGAGAACAAATTTCTGACTCAAGTCGTAAGTTACGTTTCCCGAAACAGGCACTGGTGTGAGTAAATTTCTGAATTGGAAAAAAAACGACATTACAAAAAGAAACAAACAGCATCGGAACACCTAGAAGACAATATAAACGCAATGCCTACTCCCAATTCCGTAAATAGTACGTGGCGTTCTCAAGATTTAAGTCAAGACTGCAGAATGACCATACATACCTTTAATACAGAAGTTGTCATGATCCTAAAGTCGTCACGGTGTCAGGTATCCCGCACCTGACAAGAATATTTATAGGTATTCACTCCTGGACGACTCGAGAATAAGCCGTGACGTAACGATGTCACGTGATCTTGTTACATGTATTGGTTGGATATGCCTTCATTGGTGAAGATCGTCAATCCTTTTCCTATACCACCTCAACACCACTTTTGAAATGTATTGTTCACTTGGTTCAACTGCCTTATGCACACGTGATTTTTATATATAATACAGCCTAGGCTTGGCATGGACTGCAAATTGGTCGAAATACAGCTTGATTGTAATTCCTTTGTACCGTTTGGACACATCGCTAATTTTATCGTGGTTACTTTTAATTTGGCAAAAGTTTTGGAATAAAAATGTAACACTGCATGTTTGAGAAGAAAACCATTAACCTCGTCATAGGTTATTTCGCTTCGGAAAGAATTAGACTACCGTGTTAAACCACTATTTGGCCCACTTTAATTACGCAAAAGAACGAAAATCGAATTAAAAAATTTACTCTAATGTCGGTCTCGTAATAATTCTTACCGTTATAGAATGCTCTTTCATTTAATACTAAGGACTTCGAACCAATCAGTGACCCTAGGAAACAAAAGCTCATTGTGGTTGGCAACCCTAAACTTCGAAAATTGGCGCATGTACATGTACAGGTATACTCCGTTGCCTCTGATTTGAGTAGGCGAAGGAAACAGAATCGTATCACTGTCGGTAAAGAATATTATACCACAATATTATCCTTGAATGGCAGATACAACCGTGTAATAACCCATAAAGTTATTTCACTAGTTAGATAGCATTTTGGAGGGAAACCGAGGCCGTATACGAACCCGGGCCTCAAGAGTTTCGAGTCGCCGACTTTACCACTACACCACGTCATCGAACGTGAAAATAGAATACTTAAATGAGCACGCGCAACAATCGTATGTTCAGCAAACGGCATTGCACTGACATTTATACGCTATGAAAAATAACATGCATAATTTCAATAAAAACGATATTTTAATTCAGTGAAATGTTTCTCCCGTGTTCTCTCACTTTTAAATCACCGATCTCCATTTGAATGCGGGCATCGTGTCGTCGGGATCCTTTGACTTGAGCATTGTAGTCAGTTACTACTGGTAACCTATTTTAGCAGACGATATTTTCCCGGTCGAAGCTTAGCGTGATAAATTGTGTAGTAAGCTATAACAGTTGCTAAGCCTTAATTTATAGATTCACTTTATTTCTATTTTGTTTTATTTTTCAATTGTTTTTGAGTAAAAGCATTATTTGACAAAAATAGCTCGGCTTTTCTTAAAAGGTCACGACCTCCGACCCCGGCCTCTGACATAGAAAGTAGTTACAAAACCGAGGCTAGTCGAGAAAGGTAGATCGATTTATTGCAATGTTTCTCGTTCAGTATATGGTATCAATAGATTATTACATGTTCTCAGTCGTTATCCCCCTTATTTAGAGCCCTCGTGGATTTTGCTTAATTATCACCCTCGGGGCTAACGCCCCTCGGCCGCTAATTCCCCAAAATCCACTCGGGCTCTAGATAACGGGGGATAACGACTTCGCCATATAATAGTCTATATTTACGAGACTGATATTATGACAGTGAAAAGCCTTATACGATTTTCGCTGTTTAGCCAGCTAAACAGAACAAAATGCAGCTTTAAAAGGTTGCATAATTCACTACACAGGCGCTAGTCACTTGCAGCCGATTTCATAAAGGTGGTCTAGTAAAACCTGGTTTAACCCCAGTTTAGACCTGGTCTAAGTCAGTTTTCATTTCACCAATGAGGGCTATAATCTTTAGACCTGTATTAAGATCTTAAACCATGTTTAACTTTAGACTTGGTCTGACCCAGGTTTAAGTGTTTATGTCAGACTTGCATGGTATAGGTGCAACTGAATGATGTCGCGGAGTGCATTTGCGACGCAGTTTTAGAGTAAAAATGGACTATTTTTACACTATTCAGTTTTACTACGATCAAGATCAAACGTAACAGGGGCGGATCTAGGATTTTTTAAGAGGGGGTGGTCAAGGCATTTTTGAAAGGGGGGGCCAAGTCAAAAATTTGAAAATTAATTATAGATTTGATATCACTAAAATCAAGGGAAAAGGGGGGCTCTGGACCCCTTGACCCCCCTAGATCCGCCTATACGTAGACCAGTACATGCTGGAGTGTGTTCTGCGGATTCCTCAGAATACGATTGGTCGAGCAGGGCGTCATCGGATTTGACTTAAAGCAGCATCCTCTGATTCTTTCGTCTTAGTTCCACCTCCACTGTTCTCCGATTTAATGTTGCCAGGAAGGGGTCTTGCCCCCCCAGCCGCGAAAAATTAACACTAAAATGACAAGGAAATAAATTTGGGCATTTATCATGTTACATCTACTCGTGAGCATGTTCTTTAATGTATGTGAAATTGGGCACAGAAATTACAATTTTCCTGATGAGAAAAGCTTTTAGACATTTTCATAAATGTCTGTACTGATTCTACTAGTGTATGCCATTGTATACCCACGTGATCAAGGTTTCATTGAAGCTCTGCAATAGTTTCTTTGTTGGGTTTACCCAGCTCGACACAGTGGGGTGCCTTTGATACTTTAAAACAGGTTTTACTGAACCAGCTCCCTGGTCTAGCAAAACCAGGCTTTCAGACTCTTAAACCATGTTGATGAAATGCACGTCAGGTCTAAAATTAGACCAGGTTTAGGAAGACCAGGTTCAAGTCTTAAACCTTGTTTTGTTAAACCACCTTTATGAAATCGGGTGTTGGTGTTTAGATTTGATCTGATGATTTGCAACTTGGCAGTAGAAGACAAACGACGATTCTTACAATGATTTTGAAAACATGATTCTGAGTATTCAGTCAGCGATACTTATTTGTAACAGGACGACATGCACGAGCAGTGCACGCGAATGTACTCGTACAATGCAGCACAAATAAAGTCGCAAGCGCAGTCAAAATGCACGTGCTCAAAGACGAGTAAGTATGCAGTTCTAGTTGTGCGAAAGTCGCTGAACAACCTCGCACTGTGTCCAAATACCATAGAGGTCAGACTAGTGGAAGAGCGGATTGTTCTGTGAAATATTATCTGTTTAAAAACGCTTGTTTTACAACATGGGGTGCCACTGTTGGCGCATCCTCGATTTGGACCTGCAACCAAGAGTTTACTGTAACCACCCGTGGCCTTATACATTCGTAGCTGAATGTTCACACGCTTTTTGGACCGCAATAATCCTTTTGCAGCTGAACTCCAAATTGGCATGGGTCACTTAGATAGGCAGTTAAGCTCACAATGAAAAGAACAAAGGCAACTCCGAGAAAATTGCACAGTAATTTAGACGGGTACTATAACGGTGTGTCCCACCAGTTCACACGTTCCGTGTTATTGATAAATGTAGTAGCTAAACTGCTGGTTAAGGAGGCCGAAAATTCACTGATATCATTTATGAAGGAAGGATCACCATGGGAGGTCCTTCTGTGGTTGAGACATTTACTCAAGGGACCGTTTACGCATGCTTGTGGCGAGGAAGTCGGAGTTTGCTGCAACAGCGTGCGCGTTTTACGTCATGAAATGTCGATGCAAAGTAACAGAAGCCGACGTTTTTAATTATTTCCTCATCGCAAAAACGTGTAGAGGTGAAAAATGCAAAAACATATTTTTAATGACTGAGTGTATCATCTGGGAATCAACAACACACATAAGTACCTCCTCTGCGACTGTACGGGAAGTCCCTCTTATATCCGGAATTAGGCGCATGCACCTCTGTCTGAAACACTTGAGTAAAGCTAAAATGTAAGAGCGAGTGAAAGTTAAACAATTCTTCACAAAATGTTACACTGTATATTGTAACTAGGATCGGATAATAAATCACATAGAACTAATTAGTTTTGTAAGACATGCGCATTATATAAAGTAGGCGCTTGTACCTGCTTGTGAAGAGCAGGCGCAAGCACACAAAGCTGCATTTTTAGGGGCTAAAAATGAAAATCGAATTTGGCCTTTTATTCTGATGAAATCGGTCTCATGGCATTTCATTTCCGTTACCAACTATACATTGAAACCATGAACGATTCAAGTAAACGCTTCAGATTATTAGGAATGGCCAATGCTAAAATTCAAAATTTGAAAATGGCGCATGTACGTAATGCTTCTGACTAAATTGGTAACGGAAATGGAATCCTATGGCAGTGAAACATATTATAAGGCCATGTTGTATGAAAGCATAATTCGATTCTCCTTTCAAGTCTGCTAAAACCGCGGGTGATATGCAGCTTTTAAACTCGTTATACGCGTCAAGCTGAATTGCCACAGCCTTTGGTGAACGCAATTTAACTTACACTGGAAATCTTCTTTTGTATTTTCGCAAACTACATATCTACACACCCATGTTTTGTCAAGTTCAAAAGGGAGGGATTTGGTTATAATGTTGAAAAGTTAATTTTATTCACAATGGTAAACAGCAGTACATGTAATTGAGTGGAAGATGTCCCCGCCCCTTTATCCTAGAACGTAGTTCATTGTTTAATTGGTCCTTGCGCTGAATGTATTTGCATCGATGAGTATTTAAATCTTATTACGCTGTTATTACGTTTTCTATTGATTACCGACAAACTTTTTGAAAAAAATTAGCACTGACACAAATCAAATGAAGCATTAATTATGGAGAATAGACATTGTGATCTTGGGAGAATTAATGTTGTGGAGATTGTTTTTGACTGATTTTTACACTTTTTAGTTAAGTTCAATGTTTTACTGTAATGAAGGGGTCAGTCTGCATTCCTAAAAATAAAAAGCAGATACACTGGGGGTGCTACAAAATTCCCATTTATTGACCTTGTACTTAGTAACCGAAAGTCTGATTGTAAGCTTTTCTAACCGGACGAACCGAAACAAGATAGAATGACTTGTGTGGAGTTTGGAATGCCACCTGATTTGGAGGCTCGCTTTCGATTTAAGAGCAAATGAAAGGGGCAAAATTATGAGACATGATAAAGTTTTTGTGGTCGTGTGTACTTTTGAGGAGAAATTACTAGAAACTTTTCATTTTGTTTGACGGAGTGTAAGAATGGCGAAGTACCTCCATAAGTGTGTAAGCTCCCTAGTATTCTCGCAAAGTGCTCGGTTTTGCGAAGTCTTGGGAGATCGATTGCTTTTCTCGCAAGAAACCTGGTCTTCGGAACACCACCCTAGTCGTGGACATACTACCATTCTGAGTTTCACACCTTGTGTGCGCCACTAGGAAAATGAACCCACGTGGGCCAACGCTGTCAGCAGATTGGAAGCCTGTCCGAGAGAAGGGTCAATATTCTCGTAATCTGATTATTTACAACCATGTAATTCTGTGTGATTGCTCTGGAGATGTGTCAAGATTCAGTCATTAACAGCATGCGATTATCTTCTAAACGGCTTTCCCTGGTTATATCGCCTGTGAAAAGTGTGAATGGATTGCTCATCTAATATGTATTACTAAATTATTCTATCATGTTCGAGCTTTAAAAAGCTCCGAAGCTAATTAGGTGGATATTAAACTGCCAGTGTGCCTTCGAACATAGTCGTGAAAATTGCCAGTTCAAATTAAAAAGTCTTAGCGCACAATACGCGCGGTAATCGCGTAAACAAGCAGGCGAATAGACTCGAGTACACTGTGTGCAAATAAGCTGCAATTATCGCCGCCATAGACTTATTACTTTGAGGTGGGTGAAAGAAACGAGGTACGCTCTCCTTAGGAGCTTAGAATTGCTTAGAATTGAAGCAATTGTAATGCAAAAAATGTCACGATATGTCACACCCAAGCACGGGAATTTACACGTGTTCGACTATGCAACATAATTAAAGCCAATGACGTTTTTACAGTGCCAACCTGATGAAACAGCACAAGAAGAGATTTATCTGAAGGTTTCAGGAAATAAGACAGGGCAAGTTGAAAAAATACAGCACTTTGTCATACACTTGTGTTACGATATGAACGAGAAATAGTGGGAAAACGCAGAAGGTCGATGAGTGGACTACAAAACACGAACGGCTGTCTGAATCGTTTTAGCGTGTTACTTACTCAAAACCATGAGATCGACACCCAATGGTTGCTGCCATGTTTTACTGAACGTATTATCTACATGTGTACAGTTACCCGACTTTTCTCACATACACGTACAGTGTACATGGTGTGTATGACACCAGGTGGCGAGACTGCCTCGTCCAGGAATTGGCTCACCCAAAGATTGCGTTAAAATCGTCAACATTTCGCGTCCGCACAAAATAGTTCGGGAAAAAGAAATTTTACTAGAAACGGCAGTAGCAGAAATGAATTCCAGTTACAAAAAATGGACGTTTGGGACTATTTTTGATGCAAGAGAGGAAAAAATCCATGGATGCTGTTCAAGTTCCTCTGAATGTACTGGCCGCATATGGAATAATCTGACCGGATATGAGTAAGATAACACGTGATTACTTAATCAATGTAATAACTGAGACCACCGGCCCCTTTTTACACAAATAAACGCAATACACAAATACGCACTCGTGGTGTTTTGAACTAAGTGAAAAGACGATAATAAAATGCAATTCAACATCCAAAGTCGCTTTCCCGTGGAGGCAAGAGTTCGCTTTTACCGGCGAAGTTTCTGTAAGTGGGAAAAGTTAACTACGGTGGTTGACCTGCTAGCGAAAGCTCGCTAAAAATAGGATTATGCTAAGACGATATCCACTCTCAACCACTCTCACATCACAACAAAGACACAACCTCTCCTCCCTTCGGCACCCTTCCACCTCAACCATCAACACGTGATTAGTTCAGTGCTAGAGGTGGCTTACTTAGTAAATGGACTAAGGGTACAGTACATAGATAATCGATAGTCCCCTCACGGCCCACCCAGGAATTCTCATTGCCCTAAGTGTTCCGCCGAGCTGCAGTTTTTTCATGTTAACCGCAATCCAGTTTTTACAAACTTTTCTCACATGTTCCTGCATTTAATTTCTTACTTATAGTGTTCTTATGTTCCGAAGAAATAGATTTTCAGATGGAATGGCTTACTCCACGGTTAGATGCGTGAACTTAGTACCTATGTCAAATCGCGAGAGCAAAATGAGTTACGTGTTAAATCACCTAAAGCGATGAGCAAATTCAAGTTATTTTACAAATTATCCTTGTACAACCGTTGTTTACATAATCATATGCATATAACAAACGTTTCCATTAGAAATCATACCCTCGTCAGTTCTGACGCACAAAGTGATAGGAGAAATCAGATATTTGGACTCTACACAGTCAACAGGAAAAGCTAGATGGTTGGGGGGGATGCGTGCAGATGTCAAAATCACTCAAATGCTCAATAGCCACTGATCAAAAATAGATGGCACCTTTGTCGTGTGTTTTATGCTCTCATGAAACTGGTGCTTGCTGTCAAAAACAACTTATCTTTTTGCCATTCAACAATTCCTTGGTGTCAACTTCCTACAGATGAGTATTTTGGGAAGAAATGTCTCTACCACACCCAAATAGAATTTCAGATTATTTCAAACAAGAACATAGCTAAAAATGAAAGTACCAATTACTTAAAAGTTACGACAACATGACAATTGAATGATGTGGTTAACTGGGTCTGGCTGTGCAAATTTAGTTCAGAGAAAATCCGAGGACTTCCGCAGTATAGTCATCCCTCTACAATAAAGAAGTAGACAATCATTGAAGAAATCCTGCATAACACTTCGTCTACTGTCTAACTGTTGGCAGGGTGAGGTCATCTCTGTTCTTCTAATACACATTTTCCTCTTTCACGGATATGAAATTAATAGAAAAATGGCAAAATAACTGTAGCTGCCTTGCAACAAAAATCCAATTATTGAGCCAGTGTGTCATCCTACAAAATAGTTCTATTCCTACTGAAAATGAGCCTAGTACAGTATAGACAAATGCAATATTTGACATTATTATTACTTTCCCATACACTGGTATCATACATTATAATGCATACCAATTCTAAATAAATCATGGAAACTAAATTCTCGTTTTAACAGTATTGGATTCAGCCAATTAATCAAGTATAGTTTTTTAATTATGGTTCGTATGGACGACGAACACCCGAACAGGCGGTCATTCACCGCTAAAAACTAAAACAAAAATTGTTACTAACGTTGCAAATAAAATCCCGATGGTGCCGTGAAGGCGAGTCAGCAGTCTACGATATTTTCTATCACTTACGGACTCAAATATCTGTAGGCTTCGTACAAAAAGTCCAATATCAATGTAAGTAAAGTAGTAGTAGTAGAAGAAGCAGTAGCAAAGGACTTTTCTAACTTGTATGGTGACCGGCAGGTGGCATAAACCGTTCACCATTATCACCCAATCCCCATTTCTTGAAATTCTTATCTTCATTAACCCTACATCTACATAAGTGCCACGGGATATAACTTTCACCTTTGTTCGAACAATTCAGAACAGAATCTAGGGCGCCGTGTTAACGCCCACGGCCCTCTGACCCATATTCTACAAATACATTGTACATGGTCACAGGATCGTCATATAAACGCATACAATCGATCCCTCCACGAAACGCCCCCTTTTGCCACATAATCTACAGCCAGAGACTATTCAACGATACAAGACTGGATTTTTTCATTTGGAAAAGTCCTTGACGACTTTAAAATCAGTTATGATCACTTACATGTATTTGCAAAAATGGGAAACTTTTGGACGTATAGCCCCTTCGCCTAGCTCTAACTTTGCCAAAGAACCACCGTGAGTGTCATGTTCCCTTAATGTGGAACGAAACACTAGAGGTTCCATTTCTAGCGGGGGTTTTAAAGCTTAAAAATGCAGCAAACCCTTGATTTCTGTCAAAACCAATTTTTATCATATACCAGTCATCGTTACAATTTCGGTCTCTAGGCTTGAGAGGAACTGAAGTAATTGCTTGACATCAGAAGCATAATTTGCTTGTCACGGCGGGTTAATCACATTCGTCAAAGCAGTTTGGTCTACTTAGGAGTCTCATGTGAATCCAAATGAAAACAAACAGTGTGAATATATGAAAACCTGACGAATAAATTGGATAATCAAAGTCAAGATGACGGTTCATCACGGAATGAAAAAAAAAAACAAAAGAACGCGATGCAGAGGCTTTGGAATGCCAAAATCCCGTGCACTATCTTTTTACACCAGAGGCCTGTTACACAAACTCTAGCGCAGCCAAAACCTTTTTTTTGGCTTTTGATTTTGGCCTTTAGAGTGCTCCCGAACATACTTCGGGTTTCTGTCTTTTGGCTTTGTTCGAGTTGTTCACAGATCTCCAGACTTCCATCTTCGCCAACTGTAGACTGATTTGTAGCCAAAAGACAATAGACTGCTCGAGAAACAGACCTTTGAACATAGTGCGTTGCCACTTTATGAATCATTAGCATGATCATATATACCTGCCAATTGACCTATCGCAAGCTCCACCGCCTTGTGAAAAGTCACGTGACAGCCGACAAACAAACACGATGTCAGAGGCAAAGACAACAGACGATGCTTTTCAGCAAATAATTCTACGTTTATGATGTGGGAATTTGCAAAGGTGACGAGGAAAAGTATTTCGGAGCCAGCGAAAATCCGAAGAACCCCCCTTTACCTGACAAATTACAAGGCCACAGATGCGATTTGCTCAGCTAAAGCTGGGTACGTACATGTACATGTACCTTAAAGTCTAATTATCTGTACGATGTCATAGATTTGAGGATCTTTCGAACAAAATCAGTGAAGATTCATTGATATTTTTATTCTGTCACCTCAGTGCTAAAATCCGCCAAATGAAAAGTAGGTCACAACTGCCAGTGGGACTCCCCTAGTAAAGTAGGCCGATTCGATAACACTGCTTTCGCTTTTCTAATCTTCGAACAAAATATTTCGATTAAAAAAACTCGGGTTTCTAGCTCAAGTACACACTCATCTTGTCCAAGGCAAGCACTTAGCTCCGGTAGGTGTAGGGCTCTGTCCACGTCAAATTAATGCACGAAATATTGCTCCATAAAGACATTTTAGTAAGGCCTACCTTATGACGAACTTCGCATTTTTGTAATTTTACTGCATAAAGGTAGCTTGCAATTACTTTTATATGTAGCGTGATCATTAAACTGTGGTATGGTTACAAAGAATGACATATCAGGTGTAAGCCTAGTGGCAAGAATGGCTATTTATAAAAATAACCCAAATTTTCTTTTTAAAGCTTCAGAAATCTAAATGTCATGTTTTAAGTACTAGTCCACGAGAGCACCAACCATGAGCGGCAAGGTGGGGGTCAGCCGATTTTCACCAAATTTGGCACATATGTAGTCCTATGGGATCTATAAACAGCGGTTAAATATTTCCTCAAAATATTGTGTTTTTCTAAAGTTATAGGTTCAAACACATTTTACGGTTT
>NMRA01000229.1:463874-478620 GCA_002633005.1 Phoronis australis | reverse complement strand
CACGCACTTACAAACTAAAGCTGCGCACATTGTTAAAACTCGTTTCAGCCATATAATGTTAATTACCGGGGTTAATTAATAAACTCAACATTTCTTCATGTTCATGTTGTTTTATTTTTTTTGCGGCAGCCAAGGGGGGGGGGGCTGGGCCCCCCAAATCCGCCTATGTCTTATCACGCAATTTCTTGAGCTATAGACAAAATAAGTTTTACACGACAACGTATTGTTTGTCGGGTAAAATATCGGCTTGGAAACGCAGACGAAGGTGTGTCAAGAATGCTGCGTTCTGATTGGTCATTTAAGCCTGAGTCAGTCGTAATCCTGGCGATAGGTCAATGGGTGGGTTCAACAAGATTTGCGGCCTTTCGCTAACGTGTTCTATTTGGCATAACTTGTTTTGTATTTACCTCAATGTCAAAACGATCATTCAACACTGACAGAAAACAATTTTTACAACGAATTAAATATTTATTCCATGAAAGATGATTATGTATGCAAAATCTACGATTTTTGACACAACAGCTGACCTTGATAAAAGAAGCTCAAAGTTCCCGTGAAATGTTGAGAATTTTTCGGCTTTTTTACGACAACTCCAATCCCTATATTTGCTTGAAAATCTCACATAAGCATATTGGGAAGTATATGGGTATTGGTTACAACAGCGTATTATGGTTTCTTATTTGTTAAGGATGGCTTTCTATTCAGGTCTGCAGATTGTGTTTGGTGTTGAACGAGTGACTGCTGGAAGAAAAAGTTTTTTACTAGGAGTATTTCGTCGAGTTGGAAGGAATTAAATACACCGACAGCCTCCTAAGCTGTTTCTCTACATGTATGCTCAAAAGGGTTCATAGTAACGTGACTTTGTTGTTTAAGTCAGTGTGAGGCATAACAAAGTTTCCGGAGTATGAAGCTCCTATAGGAGCTACGCCATCTCTAGTCGGCTAGAGACGGTGGTCAATGTTTAGAGGCCACAGGGACGTAGGAAGCGGGGGCCGGGGAGGGGGCCGTGCACCCCAAAAATTTGCAGGCGTCAGGGTTAAACCTTGACAACCGACACAGGTTTGNGTCTAATGCGCATGCTCATAAGGCCCCTCGCGACATCTTCAGAGCGCTTACATCAACTAAAAACAGCAACATTCAGCGAAGAGGCCCTTGACAGTAATTTACGAATGTGTCGTCCTACCTCGCATGAGCATGTGAAAAAGCAGGGTTGTCTGTGGCCTCTTGAAAGTTTGACCTATTTTTGCTGTGCCCAATCAGCGTGCTCATAGAGACGGTGGTCAATGTTTAGAGGCCACAGGGACGTAGGAAGCGGGGCCGGGGAGGGGGCCGTGCACCCCAAAAATTTGCAGGCGTCAGGGTTAAACCTTGACAACCGACACAGGTTTGGGGCCGGGGACAGTCGAGAAAAGAAAGACTACAAATACGGATGGGAGAGAAAATTCAAGAGAACATTTCACAACTCAGTATCAGTGCAAGGTTTACCCTTTGAGGGCCCTGGTCAGATCTTTGTTGTTAAGGTCTCCGTTTTTGCTGCATATAACTGTGCATGTAGGTCGTTTAAACGCACTTGAAAGCGTGCACTTTATCAGTCATACATGCATTTCGAAAAATCGAGAAAATTCGTAAAGCGAAGCTTTTGCTGAGCATATTGAATCACTGGATTTTTAAATTCCACGCCAGTAAAATGAGAGTAAATGTGTGAACTCAAAATACTTGTGTTTATTTATCGCAAATGGCGAAACCGGAAGGGGTAACAAAAATAGTCAAACGAATAACTCGCGTAAAATAATAAACCGGAAACCAATAGTGGCGCAATAAGACTATGTTGCATATGCATAAATAACATCTTCTCATTTGAAATGAGCTTTTCTCAAATAAATGAGCTTCGAAAAAAGGACTTAAATTGAATACTTAATAAGATATTGCCCAGATAATGCCACGCTTGCAAATTCATTAATCGGTCTATCATAAATATATATATAGGGTATACCACTAGCGTCATTCGTTTGAGTGGTCTATCCTATATATATACACATATATACATTATTCTTATTGCACCACCAACAATATTATTTACTTTATATCTTGTAAAAAATGTTCTATCCAATACTCGGTTTCATAATCAAAGATTTTACATAATACGTAAAAAGATTTCTGACACTATAGGTAATCATTTCAATTCTAAAAACCATAATATTCAAGATCTTTCTGTACAAATGATAGAAAAACTCCACTACCCAGTACCCCTCACAGACTCAAAAGAGAACAACATTGGATAGACAGGGTCAATACACTAGAACCTCATGGATTGAACATAAAAACTTCTTAAATTATATCATTGAATTTTTTACGCAAAAATGTATCATATTCATTACACCATATCTTAAATGTCAATTGTCATATAGTGTTTGATTTTACTTTATTTCTTTTTCTGTTGACAAAGGGCGTTATTACATCCGAAAATTTCAGTTGATCCATTCTTGTTGTTATGTTTAATGTTTATCTATTTCTATTTAACAGAGTGAAATTTTAACAATTGAACCGATGCCTATTAAAGGTACCAACATGTCACATTTACCTTTGCATTGAGATCGCTGTACTGGGAGTTATAGCATTTTCAGGTTATTCCTGCGTGCAGGACTAGGTGCTAATTGTTGCCACATTTATTGCACGAGTTAATAGAGAACTTACGGATGAATCGTTACTGAATAATTAATACCAAAAACCTATTTGAAAATGATACCATGCCGAAGTCACTCGTTTTCCATGACCAAAACTCACCTGTGTGCATTTCAGCATGATAATATTTACGAATATGTGTGGTATTTGGTATCCTAGTGTAACCGGCCATATACATGTACGAAAGCTCTCTATTCTTTTGTTTAACACATGTACATTGCAAGAGCAACGATATTTGGGTACAATCAAATTTTGACATAACCTCATCTCACTTAGAGTGTATGGTAAAGGCAAACTTCACACGACAAGAGATGGCCCCAAATCAATGGGAGTTAGTTCCTCTACCATATCACGTCGACTCAAGTAAGTAATAATTTCATTACCCCTGTTCAAGTATTGACACCGTCTCCTGAATATTGCTTAAGCTGCAACCAATTAGTGGCGATTAATGCAATTGTATCACTTTTGTGGTGTAGTAAACAATCTTTAGGTTGTTTCGGGTAAATCTCATCCATGGCATAAGGGTGGATCGGGGGAGGGGGGCTACAACCTCCAACTGCCAACTACCCAGGAAGTCTTATAAAATACTTCCCCATGTTTTTTGTTCGCACACATTTTCGGACTAGTCCAGACNGGGGGGGGGGGGGGGGGTGAGCCCAACTTTTTGGGTAATGTGCCCATGATTTTGATTACCTGCTGTCAGAGAGGGCCAGGCCCCCCTAAGTCCACCTATGCAGGTGTTGAGACGCAACCCAAAAATCTTGATACTGTTTTTTTAACAGTGTCTTTCCCATTAGGCCCTGGCGGAGTGTTAAAATAGTCCCTAATGGAGTGTCTTGGGGCAACAAAAACTTATCCAGTTGAATTGAGAAACTGGAAAATGTCACCATATTTGAGTGAAATGCTCAGACGGAACTTGGAGCTTTAAAATGACACCTTAAAATCATTTTGTAGCTAACAACAGACAAAGAGGAAAAATTCAATTCACCAATGAGATTACTATGTTTCATTTATACAACTTCTGACCACGAACCAACCTCCATTTCTTGAAAATCACACCCTAAATGGTGTGACCATGGCAAAAAAGTATCCCTTTTGGCAAAAATGGCTGAAAAACGAACCGAAACCACGTGACATATTACATACTGGTCTACCAAAATCAGTATATCTCTTTTCCACATGTCGATACGAGGTTCAGATTGTTGTTAGCCAAAACAGAGTACCCAGCCAGAAAAAGCTGGTGCACTTAATTAATTAAAGCAAGCCATGAAAATAACCCGTTGACACAGTTAGTAGGTTGAACAGTGTCAATATCACGTGACTCCCCACTGTGGGTTAAGACTTAAGACTCTGAAATTGTTTGGGCTAATTTATTTTGATAGACCTGTCTTTAGACAGGCCATATTATGGTATGACCCTGGCATCGGGCGTCCGTCTGACACAAGCCTGTCATTGCTTTAGCTCCTGAAATTTTGAATTCCAGTTTGATAGTTGTATATTAACAGTAGCTCAGACCCATGCAAAATTCAGTATCTTCTGGTAAAAAAATTAGCCACTTAGTGCCTTTTTGTGTTTGAGTGTGTCACTGCTGTAGCTCCTTCAGTTTTGATCGGATTTATATCAAATTTGGCTCTTACCCTGTTTCCTGATAGCAACTTTGGTTTTGTGCATTTGCTTGCAGCATTGGTATTTTATGCTGATAATTGCTGGTTAGGGGGGTTAGACACAGTTTAAAATTATCTATGAATTATTTAAATTTTGGTATTTTGTATTTTGGCATTTGCCTACTGCAAATTTGCAGAAATAAATTGGGGTCACCAAATTAGTTTTTCCTTTACACTCACCTAAACACAGCACTCCTGACAAAAATATGAAATTTACATGGTTTATTGAAAGTTACTTCCGTAGGAAATTCTTTTAAAAACTGAAGGCATTCATTGTACGATACTAGTTTTAGGTTTAAAAGGTCTCAATCATAATTCCCTGTTTACTGGTGTCTTATGCCAGTGTTAGTAACTGTTTTTCTCGATTTTAGCATTTTGGCGTCAACACAAAAAGAAATACTGAAGAAAATGTCTTTTATGTTTTTATTTTGACTTGAAATAAGAAAATAAAATTAGGGGGTCACTGACTTAGTCTTTGAGTAATTTTAGATCAAACAGCATCACATTAGGCCCTTGCTAAAAGCGTGCAAATTCACTAGATGGCGATTACTTTATGTTTCGTTAACTATGAAATAAGTTTTGTTGGTGTGAATTTATTAATTTGAGAATTTTTTTTAATATAATCAAAATTTACTGCTTCTATGAATTAACTAACATATGTACAGTTGTTTGTGTCTGTCCTGTATGAAGACTATTTTCCGTGACTTGCCAATGTGTATTGAGCTCAAAAAGACCTCGAAATTTCACACAGCCCGGATAGTTACGTTCCTCACCTCCTCGTGAAGCTTATATCAACATGAGCTAAAGTCCTGCAAAATCTGGAAGTCAATTGACATTCAGCTTGCCCGTTACGGCCGTTTAAGCGAAAAACATGCGACGTCATCTTATTACGTAATTCTCTGCCTTTTGTAACGAAAAAACGTATGTCGTCGTTTTGAAAAGAGCTCCAAAATGCTTTCGACAGTTCTCATTAGATGAGGACAACATATCAGCAAAATTTGTTCTAAAATTCGGTTTACTGAGATCAAAATTCCAAAAACATAGAATGAAGTGAAACCAATTCTGATTTTGTGTTGTGACGTTTGTGCAACCCCGAGGGAGATCGTTTGATTGCAGAATTTGGGAAAAAGAAACTGGCTGATAGGTGACGCAATATTTCATTGCGTCGAAAGTCGACGCAAAAGATCACACCATAAGTTTAGAAGCAGACTAATTGTAGAAAACCAATTTTGCAACGCTGGTAAATAATTTAGATTACTCTGGGAAGATTTTATTTGTTCAGTTTTTACCCACAACTGCGCAAATTTGTATTTTTAATTTACTAAACAGCTTCGCACAAAGGCTAGAGCCTCCCGAGCCCTGTGGCGTAAGAACACAATACATGGCGTTTCGCGTATGCTCCACGGGGTAAAGCTTTGAAAATAATATTTTGGGGTAACTTGGTACTGTACATGTAATCCTAAAGAAAGTAGTCTGTGTTTTCATGTAAAGCGTAAAAATGATTAACCCAGTGATTCAAAAAGAACACTCTCGCAAACAAAAACGCACACAATTTTCAGTTCTATTACACAGGTTAAAAGACAACTTTTACAAGTTTATTGCATCGATTCTAGTGATCATCAGGGCAAGCCAAAACTCTTAAGGGGGCGCAATTTAAAGCCTTTGGCATACAATACAGCCACTGAATTTTTAGACTTCGTCCGGGCTACCTCACGCCTGGCCAGACCGGAGCGCAACCGGAACGCAGGCGTGACAGAAATCAGTCACGGTCGCCTCACTCGTACTCTCCGGGTAGTCCTCACGCTTACCTCCGGCTTAGTTAACGCCTTCCTCACGCATGATGCCGGAACTTGGGATCAATGTGCTCAGAATTGACATGCTATGCTCCTTCATATCGTGAAGGCAATTGAATATTTCCGCCATGTTCACTCGTGTTAAAATTCTTTATTATTTTATATAAAAACAAATAATTATATATAAGTGAAAAGTAAAGTCCACAGGTCTGTTTCCTGAAGTAACTTAAGATTTGAGACGGAAATTTTGGTCTTTTACTGAACGAAACGATTTCAAAAAAATAAACCTTACATGAGCAAAAGTCTATGAGAATACACACATCTCTGCTAGTTACTGATATAATTTTAATAAATTACTTTTTCATCTGCGATGCAGGTAAACTCACGCCTGGCTCACGGCTGGCTCGCGATTCGTTCAAGCCTAACTCGCGGTAAGCTCCGGGTACAGTCACGCTTAGGCTCACGCCAGCTGTCACGGTTGATTCACGCCTTACTCTCCGGTCTGTCTCCGGTTACGGTCACGGGTGGCTAGACCGGAGAGACACCGAGAGAGTCTAATAATTCAGTGGCTGTACTGTAAATCAGTGTTATAAAAATGAATTTAGGCTGACGTTTTTTCATCAGCAATGTAGACACAACAGTTACAGACACTGACTGCGTTTGTTAACGTCTTGTTGAAATGATAAAAACAATTGTTTCTACTATGATTGATAACAAGCTTTACTCTGATGAGTTATGATGCAATATGGATGCGTAATATGCAGATCGGCAGTTGCAAAAATATTTACTGAGCTTAATGAATCCGTTTGTTATGAACCACTGCAAAAGTATGATTACTAATTGTACATTCGAAGCACACCTCATTAGAATAAAAACATACACATGCTTGATGATCCTGGAAGTACCTCTATTACAGGCATGAATGATGATACATAGTTGTTAAGCCATAGAGGATAATAAGGCTGACATAATATCACACTGAGCCATCTACACCTGGCATATACAAAGGATACAATATTTCAAAAGAAGCCACAACTACTCATTTTTCATAGTCATAACTACTCATTTTTCATAGTATTACTAAATCACAAACACCTAGATTTATATCGAAGTTACATACATGTAGTACAATGGTACACAATCTGCTCTCCCACATTTATGGAAGGCCAAAGTGGAAACATATTAACTTAGTTTTACCTTCTCCGTTACATGAGTTTACCGCAGTTGTGAAACACCACTAATTCGAAGGTTGAGGGCAAACGGTTTTATCATTGAGTTATGGACAGTGCAACAAGTTTTGGATAAAAAACGTGAACATTTTCGTTACATTTGATCTTTAATTTGACTCGCGACGCTAACAAGCTGCATTAGATTGGCTGCTTCCCGGTCAGTACAACGCTGTAGTCATTTTATAAACGCAGCTATTTTTGACAGTCTTCGCCCACAATTGTTTGTTGTTTTTGTTACGCCGAACTGCATCTTTTTGCGTTTTTAAAATTCTCCACCGGTTTCTTATCACGTGCCCATGATGATGGGATAGTGAGTGACTTGTTACACAGAAGAGCTCTCACTCCGGGGTTTTTATTTTCATACATGTATGATTAACCGTTGCAGTACAGACGCGAACTTCACGGTCCAGTATGCCCTAAACGCACGGACTTTGACGGCTCTAACATCAAAATAACATGGTTACGATTTCCACGAACTTAGACACTGACATCAAACACGGAATAACCACTGTTGAGGCTACAACCAATTCTATCTTTGCGCATTCCGTTTTAGTGCATCGGTGACGTTAAAATCTGCGCTAGTTACATGTATCAGTTCTTCGTTCGCGTTGTTCCAAAAATAAATATTTTCTGTCAACAACATATTGAAAAATTATGTAAAATAAAACAATTTACGGGGAAGATGTGAATACGTGGTGAAGAGGTACTTGTCTTTACTCGGCATATGTGCGTGAATCTTTGGTAAAGCGATTGCGATGTCGTAAAAAATGATAGAAAATAAACCAAGGTACAAAATAATTCGTCTGTGCTCAGCTGTAAGAAGACCTACATCACTTTTTTTTGAAATAGCGCTCAATCTTAAAAAAATCCAGAATGAGAGCGCTTCATCAGAAATGCCAAGCACATACATGTACAGCGTTGTAACGGAGAAGTTGGCGTTTCCGTATGTCCACAAAAATGCTTTGAGCAGTGTGTACAAATCTGTTAATTTCGCTTTTCTACACTAACGAATACGGCCAACACGGTATTTTAATAAAGTCCACTTTTGAGGGCATTTTCAAAAAATAACATGCTTGATTTATACATTCAGAGCGTCGCTGCCCACGTCGCCGTACACCAAATGTACGCATGGGCAGAAAACGTATCTGCGTAAAAAAGTGTTGGGTTTTCAAAACTTTCAGAGTCGTGTGTTTGTCAGGACCCTATATTAAGAAACCGAAGCCAAGTACAAAGCACGTCTTAAAAATTTAGATAAAGTTTGCGGCATGCTGATTACAGCGGGGTCACAGACTCGGAGCACGTTTTTAAGCATACGTTTATTGTAATATCGGTTGAATTGTATGTTATAACTGTGAATAGCACACGCTAAGTATTGTGACTGTTCTTACTCCGAAGGGCTCGGCCTTGGTGCAAAGCTGTTTACTAAATTAAATATACAACTTTGCGCCATTCAGTGGGTAAAAACTGACAGAATAAAATCTTCCTTGAGTAATCTAAATGATTTCCCGGCGTTACAAAAATTGCTTATCTGCAATTATTCTGCTACTAAAATTGCGGTGTGATCTTTTGCGTCGACTTTCGGCGCAATGAAATATTGCGTCACCTATTAGCCAGTTTCTTTTTCCCAGATTTTTCAATCAAACGTTCTCCCTCGAGGTTGCGTTAACGTCACAACAAATGATTAGAATTGGTTTCACTTCCATATATGTTTTTGGAATTTGATATCAGGAAACCGAATTTTAGAACAACTTTTGTTGCGATGTTGTCATCATCTAATGGGAGATGTCGAGTCACGAATGTACTGACTACTTTCAAAACGACGACATACATTCTTTGTTACCAATGCAGAGAATTAGGCAAGAAAATGACGTCGGATATTTTTCGCTTAAACGCCCGTAACGGGCGAGCTGAATGTCAATTGAGTTCCAGATTTTGCATGCAAACCCGCCAGTGTTTAGCTCATGTTGATACAAGCTTCACGACGAGGTGACGAGCGTAACTATTCGCGCTGTGTGCAATTTCGAGGTCTGTCGGTGCTCAATACACAGTGGCACATTGCTGTATTTTGACTATAGTCTTCATAAAGCTAGCTGGCTAGATAGGAAGGCTCTAGCTTCGAAACAATATTTTACTCCGAAAGTGGCAACAACTTCAGAATGATGATGGATCATGGATGACACTATAACCCATCACATTCTTCCATTTTAATGCGCCCATGATCGTAATCTCTGCACTATGTTGAAACCGTTGTTTATGTTGTTCTTAAAATAAACTGTTGTTGTTCTACTGTACCAACATATTAAGAAATCATACAAAAATAAACAATAATTTATCTGTGGCAAACCACATNTGGTGCGACGGTCCCATTTGATCCCCGGAGGTCCTGTTTTGGGTGAGTCAGTCAGATTTAGAGGACCGGCGGTCATGTTGTTTCTCACCCGTCACTATAACCCATCACATTCTTCCATTTTAATGCGCCCATGATCGTAATCTCTGCACTATGTCGAAACCGTTGTTTATGTTGTTCTTAAAATAAACTGTTGTTGTTCTACTGTACCAACATATTAAGAAATCATACAAAAATAAACAATAATTTATCTGTGGCAAACCACATTATACAGCGTGATGATCAAGAGCAATAACAGATGAGCGCGAATGCGTGCTGCTTGTTGACATTGCGGGGCATGAAAACACTTGATGTCGCAAAATAGCCAGCGTTGTATTCTGATTTTTGTGCAATTTTACTGTAAAATTACAAATTTCTTGCTTGTTTTTATGCATAATGTACTGTATAAAAAGTCTTATACAAAGAGGCAGAAAATTGTCCGCGATATCAGTTAACGTTTGATTTTACAACGTCGTCAGTAATTCAACATGAAGCTTATGTTAAACAAAAGTTGATAAACCGATGTCGAGACCGGAGTTGCCACTGGTGAACGAACAGTTAAATGTTTGTTTAGCCAAAGTTCACCCGCTAAGTCATAAAATGGTAATTGCCGACCAAGGACACGCTTAATTCGAATTGTATGGAACGCCACTAGCGTCACCGTGTGACGGGTCTTTTCTGACACGTGACGAGTCATTTTTGACACGCTGACGCGTCAATGCTGTTGTCGAACTCGTGTGGATGTTCTTAAAAGAACCAATCAGTGATAAGGTTTCATTGTGTGTTGACTAAACCAATGAGATCGTCATGTTTTGAGGTGACTGACAAGAACAAAGGCTGTCAATCATATATCGACTTAGTATTCCAAGAGACAAAAACATGAGTTACTGAACACGGAAGTGTCCAAATGTGCATTGGATGGCTTCAAGGAATTTGTACGATCAGCAAGTACTTATAACGAAGATGGGTACGGCGACGACAATTCTTGTGATGGTGCATTCCAGGAATTCCTTTCACCAAACATGAGTACGACCAACACGGCAACAGCAAAGCGTAAGCGCGTGTCGAGTACGTGCAAAAGAGTTAAGCCAACATGGCGGTCAGAAGAAGCGCGACATTTATAATGGAACTTCGGGGTGCAAGGTTGTGTACTGGGATCGATGTCACGATGTCTGAATTTGTTGTCGATTGTAAACGTGACCTGGAGTGTTGCTGTAGACATATTTCAATGGACCAAGTGTTGCAAGAAACCGTCACTTTAGTGAAAGCGGAGTAGGTTGTCCTTTTTGTTGGCCGGGTGTGCTCGATTTGTGTATTATAAGTGTAGGTTCTGCAAACGAATAGAGTCGTACCCCGTGTTGACAATTAACTATAGTCTAAAGACTACTACGGGAAGTCGGGAAGGTACTTCTGATTTGGAAAATTGTAATGGACACCCATTTAGAGAGTGGACTCTATATCGCAGTACCGGCAAAGGGGCCCATCTGTAAGAAACTCCTTGAAAAACTCACATTTTGACAAAAATTTTCCCCAAAACCGCCTTTTGTTTGGGTTAATTTCATCAGAAGGGATGGGTGGTTCTCTACTTAGTGAACCTTCATACTAGTACCCCAGATTTTTGTGTAATCTGTCAATCTTGCATTCTTGTGTGAAAGGTGTTTACTAAAAATTTGCACAAGTCCCTATAACAGGACGCCCACATTTCTTCAAAAACCCCTTGCGGCGAGTTTACTCTCATGTTTGAGTCGTTCCCTATGATTAATGGATTTGGCCCAGCCATCTATTACACGGAAATTGATGTTGAGACAAACATATTCTCAGTGTATTGCAATGTGCCTGGCCCTACAATAGTAACAGTTTGATAAATAACTTATTGTTATTTTACAGGTTGACTAGTTAAACTAGAAGTATACAAAATGCTGTTGTTGGTGGTGGTGTTGATCAGGCTTATGCAGCAAAACTATTGAATTCTGCTAGGAGGTTAATGGAGGAGGCAGATCAAGCTGCATATGAATCAAGTGAGCATCATTGTTTGCGTATTGTAGTTTTGGCCTTGTAAATCTATTGAATGAGTACTAGTAATATGATTACCTCTTTTTAACAATTGTAATTGTAATTGTAATTTTAACAATTGGACCGATGCTTATTAAAGGTACCAGCATGTCACCTTTACCTTGAGATCCCTCTACTGTGGGTAATAGCAATTTCAGGTTATTCCTATGTGCATGACTAGGTGTTCAGTGCTGCCACATTTATTGCATGAGTTAACAGAGAACTTACGGATGACTGGTTACTGAGTAATTAATACCAAAAACCTATTTGAAAATGATCCCATGCAGATGTCCCTCGTTATACATGACCAAAACTCACCTTTGTGCATTTCAGCCTGATATTGTTTACGAATATATGTGTATTTGGTATCCTGTAACTGGCCATATAGGAAAGCTCTCTATTCTTTTGTTTAACATTTCAGTGAGTCATGTGTATTACATGTGAAAACACATGTACATTGCAGGGGCAACGATATTTGGGTACAGTCAAAGTTTGACATAACCTCATCTCACTTAGAGTGTATGATAAAGGCAAACTTCACAACACAAGAGATAGCTGAATCAATGGGAGTTAGGTCCTCTACCATATCACGTCGACTGAAGTATGTAATAATTTCATTACCACTGTTCAAGAATTGACACTGTCTCCTGACTAGTGCTTAAGCTGCTACCAATTTGATGGACAGGGCTTTTAATTAGTGGTGATTAATGCAATTGTATCATTTTTGTGGTATAGTAAAGAATCTTTAGATTGTTTCTGGTAAATCTCATCCATTGAACATTGGAAACCATGAATTGCATGATCCTACACGGTATCATGTGCAGAATGTGGAAATTAGGCGAAATTCAAGGTGGCGGAAGCCGCCATCTTGAACTATAAAAAATGCTCAAGTTGCACAAAGTGCAACCAAGTTACTTTTATTCTTCTAACCATGTATAATAAATTTCCAAAAGAAAACTTTACTGTAAACAACTTTGCAGGGTCAACTTTTTGGCAACTAGACTACTGCTTTTAAAGGTATTTAGTGGGTCACGAATGATCAAGTATCAACTATAATTTCTGATAAAAGATAGTAGCCCCTGTGAGACCGAGTGCCTTAGTGCAGTACTGCAAATGTGCTTACATGGGGTGCCACAAATGTTTGTTGCTAATGTGCATATCACATTTTTAATATTAAATACTAACTGTTTAGAAACATGGCTATATTTTTCCTGTCTTATATACACTATAAGTACATCTTTTGTTTTAGATACTGGAATAGACAGTGACACTCGGTTCCTGGTGTATGGGAAAGCATCCGTTAACAAATGTTCTACAACTGTCCTTGATTGCTTTCAAAAAGCGGTAACGAAGTAAGGTGTACCCTCGCGAGTTAGATGTGACCATGGTGCATTCATGGAAATGTTCCGTGGTCTGGACAGAGGGAGTGACATTGAAGAAAAAGTGTGCACAATCAGAGGATAGAAAGACTGTGGCGAGATATGTGGCGTGGTGTCACCAATGTGTACCATGAGATGTTTCATTTTTTAGAGAAGAAACGTGTTTTGGATCCAGATGATCAGCTGTCCTTTTAGTGCTTGCACTATGTGTTTTTACTCAAAATTAATCAACCATTGAAAGCCTTTTAAGGTCAATGGAACCACCATGGGTTGTGAACAGAAAAGGGCAAGTCATCATACATGCTGTTAGTTCTGCAAGTGTTGGCACTGCCGTACAGCAATCTGACTGCTGTACTTGAGCTGTTCGAGAAACATGTCTACAAATGCTGATCTACATACCCAAGAATGAATAGCTCCAGAATGTTCTCCATGTCCTCTCTCAAGTAGCAACCTATCTTGGCTTGACGAACTTGTATCTTCACTATACATTAGAGAAACTCACAGCTTACAAGCGTATCAGAAAACACTGCGATTTGTAAATTCTATTACAAGTTCATATTCATAGGTGAGGTGCTCATGTTAATTTACCAGTTGAAATGGTCTTTCACAACCTAGTAACTTGTAATCTGTTATACTAGAGTTTCTGCATTGGATGGGAAGGATTCATTAAATTGTTAGTTTGTTCTGACAATTCCTTCCTGTGTATTTTTGACGTTGTTATTTGTGGGATTCTGCTCTCGGCTGGCTTTAAATATGATTTTAAAGCCTTGATATTTGTGGTCATGGCTGAATTGCTGTTCAAAGACCTGTGACTATGATAAAGCTTCAATTAGAAGCCTGGGCGTTAATAAATTTCTGACATGATCTTGATTGGATGTATTTTTAATTACTAGGCCAAACCTACGATGAAAAACAGAAAACATCCTCATTATCAATCATCCCCAAGGATGTGTCAGGGTATTAAAGATTTTTTACAGCTTTTCTTACATAATTCATGTTCTCAATGGAAATAATATAAAATTACTTTGTGCCAATTATTATTGGGACATCCCATAGCTCCTATATCAAGTGAATGCTTTTGGGACACCTGATATGACCACCGCTGTTGAAGGTGAAACTGCTATTCCTAGGCAAATCTCAAACACTTGTATTGCTAGGCAATTTCATATATTGTGTTATACAGTCCTTCAAAAATATCTTGAAAAGAAACAGAAGTATTGTTATGGTAATCCTATAATTCAAATGTCATGCCTCTGGACACCGTATGGCATCTCAATTAGAGAGACATTGTCCCTTTATTAAAAGCATCTCTACTCAGTGGCGGATCTAGGATACCATAAGGGGTGCCCAACATGTTGCCCTGGGGAATTGGGCAAAGTGCGATTGTATGTGCACAGGGGCCCGAAAGTTACGGGGGCCAGGATGTGGACGTTCCCTTCAGAAAATCTATCGGTGGACACGATTCCTCTGGTATGTGAGCCCCCCTCTTCCGCTGCCGGTCCTAGTTGCTGAACTCTATATTTCCTCACGGTTCACGCTGTTGCTGCTTCATTTTGCGTGC
>NMRA01000229.1:447993-463082 GCA_002633005.1 Phoronis australis | reverse complement strand
AATGACAACGTCTTATTGGTCCCACAGTAATGGGGCGGTAAGTTGACACATTTGGGAAGTACATTTCGAGTCAACTCTGACGTGCTTCGATGACTCGTAACGTGTCAGAAAAGACCCGTCAGAAGGTGACGCTAGAGGCGTTCCATAGAATTGGTCGTCTACGCTAGGCGACCACTTAGCCGACCCAAGTGCCGACCACAGAGGCGACTCAGCAGACGGCTCCTATCCGACCGTTGTTGGTCGGCTGCTGGTCGGCTAGACGACCGGTCGACGGCCGGTCGTCAACCAATTTCCCACCGGTCGGACAAAAATTCGTGATGTGTGCTGCATGATTTCGAAGTTACATGTAGAGCTATCGAAGTCCGTGGGCTCAGGGCATACTGGACCGTGAATTTCGCGTCTGTACTGCAAGGGTCAATACTATGAAAATAAAATCCCAGGAATGAGAGCTCTTTTCGGTGTAACAACTCACTCACCATCCCAACATTATGGGTGCGTGACAGGAGACACGTGAATAACTTAAAAAACGCAAAGAGATGCAATTTGGCGTTACACAAACAAAATCAATTGTGGGCAAAGACTGTCAAAAGCAGCTGCGTTTACAAAACGACTACATAGTTTTATTGATCGGGAAGCAACCAATCTAATGCAACTTATTAACGTCACGAGTCAAATTAAAGATCAAATGTAAAGAAAACTTTCACATTTTTTATCCAAAACTTGTTGCATTGTCCATAATCCAATGTTTACTATTACCGCTCAGTTCAAACTTCGAATTAGTGGTGTTACACAACCGACGTGAACTCATGTAACCGAGACAGTAAAACTAGGTTAATTTATTTGACTGTGTGCAAAGACGAATATGCATCAACACGCAAAGTGGTATCCGCTTGACAACCTATTAAGGAACTGCTACTCTAGTCTAAAAATAGCAGCCGACCAGCCGCTCGGCTGAAGGCCGGTCGGCTGAAGGGTCGGCTGGGGAGTCGCCTTATGAGTCGGCACTGCGGGTGGCTAATTTTTAGCCGACTGGCCGACAGCCAGTCGTCGACCAATTTCCCACCGGTCGGACAAAAATTCGTGATGTGTGCTGTACTCGTTCGTCAGGCATCTGTTTGTCCTCAGGGTGCAGGATGTTTTCGCCAGTTCTTTTTCCCAGCCCTAAAAACGTCGTGAGCACACCGCTGTTCAGGTGCGCTGCAAAATCAGGGTGATAATAGAGACACTTTTCTGCTTTTCCAAGAAGGCTTTTCACATGTTGAATTTCGTGGCAACAAACGCAAGCGTACGTCGTTTCCATTATGGGGCAGTTAGCGCACTGACACCAATACAAGTCATTGAGATGGTTCATTCGGAACTATCTAATAATAGTATGTGCTCCGGCATTGTCTGTGTACGTTCACGGCGCCTCGCTAATATTTCTTGATCAGTGTATTCTAGTTCGTTTAAATATCCTGAGAAACCTAGCGATCGACCTGGGAAGTCTTCGTCAGATGAGTACTCCTCCAAGTCGGAATTGCGAGTTGCCATGTTGACGTTTATTAATGAGCGTTCTGTTTCAAAATGAATTATTCTCACCCTAACCAATATATAAAACTGAAGCAAAGTCTGTCTCATTAGATGCAATTTGTAATGCCTTTAGAGCGTTCGTGAGTGCAAATGATTTGAGAATCCAGTAATGAATAAATCACGGCGTTACCGGCTTTAGGTGCAATAAAACTAATTGACGGGAAAACGTGGCCGTGTGAGCGCATGTTAATTCAGTGTTTGTTGACTGAAACTGTTGTGAAACTAATAACTCGATTTTCTATCCTACAGCCAGGCGTTAGGGGAATCTTTACTTACATATACAATATTCAAATAATGATTGTCAATGTACAATTTCTGCCTTGACGGTTCTACGGCCAAAGGCGAACCTGAATTCGCGGCCACCGATGAGTAAGTAGATTTGCAGTTTCGTGGCTTATTTACCAACTTAATCTTGTGCACATTACTTCTTTGGCTCACAAGTGTAGTATTTTCTTGACTGGGAGTTTATTTTACAACTTTGGCTGGTTTATGTTCGTGATGTCTTCACTAAGTGCGGCCGCGACGGGCCTGATCGGGTTCCGAGCCACTGCCCGGGATAAGAAGCGTTTTGTGTGTTTTGAACTAAAAAAATCAAAAGTCTAAACAAGTAACAATACAGGTTCTCCTATCTGTATTTCACGGAAGAATACTTCGAATTTATCTCCGGAACAGACCCCAAGCTCCTGCTACGGACCTTGGTAAATTGGCCTGCCGAACTTTGTAGGCTACGGTATGTCGAAATACCAATAAATCCTTAACAGCAAAATAAAACAACACGTTTTTATAAGAACTCTGTGCATTTTTAAGGGTTTTACGTCGAAGTTTGATGATTTATTAGTGTTAAACGATGAATTCTTGCGATAAGCTAACACCAGTAACCCGTGATGTGAACTGCTGAACAGACTGCGTGTGAAACAAATGACGTCATTGGATAATTTCAACACCTCCACCTGCCGTCAGGTGTACGGCAATTTAATTTTTTCCCTTTTCCTCTGTTTCTCTGACGTTCCTTGGTGGATTTTTATGAAATTTTGTAAATAGCTTTCTGTTAAAGAAGCGATGACATGTTCCCATTTTGGGTTCTACGTATTTTGCGCCATCTAGTGGAAAATTTTACGGTTTTCTTGTCTATTTTTGGCGTCTGCCCCTCTTTGAACCCAACAAACCACCCTAAGGATGTTTGTGAAAATTAGCACATATGTTCTTATTATGAAGAGGATGGTTGACGGTGTTTTTCTAACGAGTTCGTCTACTGTGGTGCGTTCTAGTGGCAGGTTTGTTTTTTTGAAGGCATAGCTGCACTCTCCTAAACCTACTGCAGGATCTGTATGGAATTTAGCAAGTGTATTTACATGTATATGAAGTTGACTACGGACGATGATAACGACTTTCAGACGGATGTGACCAATGATGTGCCCCCTGGTGACAATTTCATTTTTTCTGATTTCCTCGTGTTTCTCAGAAGTTCCTTGACGGATTTTTACGAAATTGGATATAGCTTTCTAATAAAGACCTGTTCCCGTTTTCGGATGGCTTCAACGTATTTTGTGCCATCTAGTGGCCATTTTTATGATTGTAATAAACACCCCTATAGGACATTATTTGCGGAGCATTTGTGGGCGCATTTCAACGCTTTGCGTTGGTTTTGTTCATTTCAAAGGCTTCTAATATTGTGAATTCCCATAATTTTTCAAAACTTTTGTCCAATGGTAGCTATGATACAAAACTTGAAAATAAGAAAGCAATAGTTTGGGGATTATAATGTTCTATGCAAAAATGAAGGGTGTGGGGAAGGTAAACACAAACTTGAAATGTTTTTTCACTGGTGGAAAACATATTTTGCAATGAACAGGGGACCATGGTCCCGTTAAATTCCCCATCATTGACTATGCCAGAGACATAATCATAATTACTAGTCAGGATGCTTTCGCTGTCGTCAGATTCCTCACCTAGGGCTATCACATTTCTAAAACCCTTTACTTCACTTGAGAAATTTAGGCTCTCCATTCTGCTCGACTTAGATGTTTACATCTCTTCAATCATGTTATAGAAACTGATATGTGTAATGATCCAATAATATGTTGTTTATGCTAAAAACTTACATTCTTTTTACAGATCCAACCTGGGCTGCGCCATCTTTGAATCATCTCAATAGGTGGCAGCACCTTACAGAATGTACATGTACAACCTCACATTACCGTTTTTCTTACAATGAAACTTTTCCGTAACAAAAACAAAAGAGTCATGGGCAACTGTTTGATGTTTAAATTAGTAAACAATGTGAACACTTAAAACGAGCTTCATCAAGAGTTCTCAAAACTACTTAGTGTCTTTCAATTAAACACAACCTAAACATTGTTTTTCAAGTGCGAGGGTTGTTTACGAAAACGAGTAGGATAGCGTTTCTCAATTTTCAAAGGCACCGCGTCACGTTGCTGATGTTCAGCACGATTCTCCCATAGAATGTCAAAGAGTTCATCATCCGTTACTTCAGTGTCTCCAGCAAAGTTTTGCGCTTTTGTTGGTTTGAAGTGCGATGAGTTTCGTGTCACCATTTATGATCCTGCTGTTATGGAATCACACGTTGAAACAATAAATAGTCTCTGCAATGCGTTTCGGCGAATAAAATGCGATAAATATTGCGAGCGACTCGATGTTTATACATGTATTTTTCAACTGTGTGGAACTACAAACAAATGACACCACTGTCACAAACCGATAAAACGAACGACAGCGACATCTATAGAAAAGGCTTATAACTAACTAGCAATCCGTCGCATGACATCCCAGGGGACACTAAACAGACAGGAATGTCGAAAATACTAAAAAAATATAAAAGTTCTTAGGCACAGACTGACTCATGTACCACTAGTAAACACTTAGAGCCAACTTAAGTCTAACTAGAAACACACACTATGCTATCAAACGTAAACTCAGTGTCTAGCACCGTGTAATAAAGTTCAAATGTCAATCGAGTCTATCCGTGTTCTTCATCAATAGAACAAGTTTAGTTACAGGTCTCTTGATAACATGGCCGTCTGAAAATCTAATGTCCACAACACGAATCAGTCCATCATCACTGGCGTACGTTTTCACAATCTCTGCCATTTTCCAAAATCCACGTTTGGCATTTTCGTCAACTACTAGAACAACATCTCTGTTCGCTAGATTATCACTAGAGTCGAAACATTTCCGCCGAGGGGACAGTTTGTGTATGTTAGTTAACCATCTTCTCCAAAATCCATCGACCATGGCGTTACACAACTCGCGACGCTTTCTGAAGTCAGCAGTGTACTCAGTGCATGGGACTTGAGAACTTGGCAGCTCACCTCTACCAATCAGGAAGTGGTTGGGTGTAATAGGGGCGTCGTCCAATGGTGAGGACGACATGGCTGTAAGTGGTCGGTTATTTATCAAAGACGATATCTGACAGAACACTGTCTCCCACTCCACGAATGGGAGCTTGTCAGCTTGCACCATGTACCGCATAGACTTTTTGACCTCTTGCACCATCCGCTCTACCGCCCCTTGATGATGAGGTCCTCCAGGCGGCCCAAATTTCCATTCCGCGTTGTAACGTTGACCACGACATTGGAGTTGCTCACGATTGAGACGAAGATTCAACTCTCTCATTTCATTATCAGCACCTCGAAAACACGTGGCATTGTCGCTGATTATCATAGCTGGTGCACCACGTATGCTCACGAACCGTTCATAGGCCTGGAGAAAGGCTGATGTTGAGAGATCTTGAACGCATGTTAGATGGACTGCCCTTGTCACCACACAGGTGAATACAGCACAATAACCCTTGGAGACGGTGTTTCTGGTGAGTTTCACATTAACTGGTCCCAAATAGTCCACTAGCGTAGGCTTAAATGCTGGGGTATACGGCGTAACACGACAGTCAGGAAGATCGGCCATTTTTTGTTTCAACGGTTTCCCACGGTAACGTCTACAGGTCATACATTCGTGAACGACGCGTCGAGATACGTTGATGTCTCCGATTAACCAGTAATTCTTACGGACTTCGAAGGCAGTTCTGAGGTGTCCTCCATGAAATGCGTGGCGATGCCTCTCACGAACAATCAGCAGACTTATGTGACTTCACTTTGGTAGTAGATATGGGTGACGGATGTCATAAGAAATCGGTGCCTTTCTGATGCGACCACCAACTCTATACACACCCTCTTCATCGTCGAAGAAAGGACTAAGACTCATTATCTGGTGGTTCTTGATGTCAATTTCCCGTTGAGCACAACGAATCCAGTACAACTCAGCTTCTTTCAGGTGCGCTAGAGTAGGCCATTTGGAAATGTGAGACGTCAGCGACTTTAACCACCGAGACCTTGGCAAATCTCTCAAAGACAAGATACGAGCAGTGACCATGAGCAGCCTTGACCAACTTGAGAACCGTTTAGGGTCAATGAACGGTGTGACAGCCACTTTCACAGCGTACATGTGGGCATTTCTGACGTGAAACTTCTTTTGCTCGGGATCATCTGAAATCTGAATAGTCTTTGGTGTATTGGGCCAAAGGGCAGGTGGTTGTTTTATGAACTCTGGTCCGTCTAAAACTTGTTGCATTTCAGCAGCCGTACCACCACGTGAGACAAGATCGATGACATTCTGTTTGGTTGGAACATAGGATAAGTCTTCAATTGGATCAAACTCTGACGTAACTTCGCCAACGCGGTATGCTACATACGATTTGAAAGATTTCGACTTACCACGTAACCAGCATATTGCAGTCAAACTGTCGGTCCACAATCTCCTGTAGGATACTTCAAGTATTAGAGCTCTGTCAACACATATCACCAGCCGTGACAGAAGAAGGATCGCCTGAAGCTCTTTGCGTGGTATACTTGTCTGTTTCAACGGGATAACTCGTGCTCTGGCACAAACGAACTACAGTTCAGCACTATCATCCTCTGGATAAGACCAACGTAGCCAAACACCCATACCCATGGCATCCTCAGAGGCGTCACTGAAACCGTGTAGTGACACTGTGGGCAGGGTTGTCGAGCCTTTAAACTTTTCCGGGATAAGACAGCGAGGTATCTCAATCGTATTGACTTGTTCTAAATCCTTTTGGATTTCGTCCCATATGGAGCATAGCTCACTTTGGGGTGTTAATGGCGTGTCCCAGTCTAACTCAAATTGCCACAAACGTTGAAGCAGAACCTTAGGACGTACGAGAACACCTGACAACATTCCAAATACATCGTAGTAGGACGCAGTTTTCTTCAGAATGTTGCGTTTTGTCACCATTTCATGTTCAATATTGACTGGTTTCACACTGATTGTGTCTTTTTCGAGGTTCCATTTGGTCCCAAGTACAACAGCCTCACCATCGCTGGGTACGAATTCTGTTTCACAAATTTCGCTCACGTTGGATAACCACTTGCGAATCTTGAATTTCCCTTTGTCTAGTACTTCAGTAAGGCGGCCCTTCAACTGACGCGCATTCTGGGGTGTTCTCTGTCCATGTAAAACTGGTCTCGGGTGATGCGTTGAAGCTCTACATCATCAGGTGCATGCTCGTCAACTGTATGTCGTAACGCTACTATGGCTGCAGTCGGAGACGGCTTGTCACCGAATGTGACCGTTGTCAATTCGTAGACGTTGACAGGGTAATCTGGATGCTCTCTAAAGAAATAACGGTGAAATCGAGCATCCTCTGGTGTTATCTTAACCGCTTGGAACATCTTGCTAATGTCTGCTGCTATGCCAACTTCAAACTCTCGAAATCGTAGTGCAACATCAAAAAGATCGCTGTTGATGTTTTTACCCTTCGCAAGGTAATCATTGAGAGAGTGTCCTTGATATCTCGCCTTGCCGTCGAACACAACACGCACAGGAGTAGTAATCGAGTCCTTCTTGACAGCAAAATAAGGCAGGAACCACATTCCCTTGTCTTCACGAGTGTCTCTCTGCAGCTCCTCTTCAGTAACAAGTCTGGCAACGCCACGGGACACCTGGTCTCTCATCTGTTCGCAGTAAACTATCCATTCATCTGGTCTGTTGCGAAACTGTTTCTCTAGGTTCTGAAGTCTGTTGATTGCGTAAGTGTAGTTGTTTGACAGTTTCTCTGGAGACTTCCTCCATGGCAAATTTATCTGGTATGTACCATCTTCTAGTCGAGTGACACTTTGCTTCATAAAGTCGGCAGCCTGCTTGTCCTGCTCTTCTGCAGTACACTTACAACGTTTCGGCTCCAAACCCATCCTCTCCAAACCAAGAAACTCTTCAAGCTCGCCTACTGTACATATTTGTGCGTAGTGTAGTAGGGCATTGCATTGAAGCTTACGAGGATTATGACCCCCTTGAATGTACCACCCTAGCGGACATCTGGCAGCGATGGGGTCATCCAGTTTCGGACCAATGATTACTTCCTCTGAAGTAATCAGATCAGTATTGTCTAAGCCCAGAAGCACGTCTATTAAGTCACAGGGAGCTTCGGTTATCTTGACGTTCTGTAAATGAGGATACTGTGCAATCTGCTGGTTGGAAACTATTGGTGTGTCTCCGCACAGTTTTCGCATTTCAGTGAGTCTGACCTTACGAGATAGTGTTCCAGACAAATCTTCAATCACACAGTCGACGACTCGGAGACTTTGACTCATTGTGTTGCCGCCCACGGTAGTGAGTTGATATTCTTGCATATGGTGATCAGCAGACTTAGGAATGATACCTTCACGAATAAGTGAAACCTGGCTACCCTGGTCAAGAAGAATACGGACCATCACCTTTCTTGTGCCATGACTAATGTACCCCATCACAGTTGGCAAAACATTGGCCAAGCCTTGACCACGAGTGCTCAGATCTGGAGTGGAGGTCGGATTAGAATTCACTGGTTGAAACTCGGGTGCCTGCGTATTCAAACCAGGAGTAAACGATGACTTGTCTGAGTTACCATAGCCATCGAGGCCGTATACAATGGGACATATCGAAGAGAAATGCGTATCTCTACCACAGGTCGGTATCTGGCAAGGACCTTTAAACTGGCAGTTCTGTTGATCGAATGGGTATTTTCCTGCTATGCAGTTATTATGTCCACACCTAAAGCAAATGTTATTCTTCTTCATGATGTCAAATTTTGCTTCTTGTTTCAATGTTCTGAACTTGTTACAGCCTTTAAGAAATGGTTAGTGAACTTGGGATGCAGAGGACATTTTAATGGTAGTTTAGCACCAGGGGACACCGTTGCGTGATTCGTTGTTGTTTTGTACCGCTTGTGTTGCTGTTGTTGGCTTTGCACAGGTATCTCGCCACAGTCTTTGGCTTTCTGCAAGACAATCAGTTGCTCGTGTAGCCATTTGACCAAATCGGTCAGTGTATCTTCAGTTTCGCCGTCACGGGTGCTTTTCAAGTACTGAATGCGGTGTTCTTCTTGCATCTTACGTCGAATCTGTGTTAAAATGACCCTGTCATTCAGACCACCTGATAAGCTGAGCGATTCTACTTGAACCTCAAAACACTGCAATGTTTCGACAAATGTTTCTAAAACTGGTAGGTCAATTCGCCCCTTTATGTCATATGATTTTAGGTTGTCGATGTCTCTCAGCAAAGCGTCGATTATGCGATCATCATCACCATACTCATTGTCCAAAATCTCCCACGCCCTAGCAACACTCAAACAGTTTTCTATTTTCTTTTTCTCCTTTTGCCTGTCCATTGATTCAATCAACTGATACAAACACTCAGTTTCTCCCAGAGATTTGGCAAAATACATGAACAGTTCTTTGAAGTGTTTGTATTCTCTCAAGTCACCTGAGAACGTAGGGAATTTAACTTTTGCCATTCGTACGGCAGATGTCGCTTCACTTGACTCGAGTTTCTCAGGTTTTGCAGCATGTGAGGGTTCGGGCTCTGTACCACGAGCAATGAGATGGTACATTATAGGTAGAGCAGATTTACGCACATCATCTATGTAGCCCTCAGCACGACCTTCAATATCGTTTACTGCCATTTCGTTATTGACGTCTTCCAGTTCACTCAGTTCAAGTTCTAACACTCGTTCGTTATGTATTTCCAGTTCATCCATACTATTTCGAATAGAATCTCCGAGTTTCTGGTATTCAGACTTCGGGATACCATCCGTGGAACTTAACAACAGGTGTGCCTGTTTGACAAATCCGGTTATTTTACGTTTGCTAGCCGCCCGGCTCGATTTAACACTTCTCAAGTCCGAGTCACTTGGCGCCGCCATTTGAATTTTCAGTCTACGGTCGTTGAGTGCTATCGGAGAAAGTTCGGCAAAGTTCACTCTTATAGTTCGACTTCTACTTACATATCACACGAAAGTTGAAAAAGCTGTTATGGAATCACACGTTGAAACAATAAATAGTCTCTGCAATGCGTTTCGGCGAATAAAATGCGATAAATATTGCGAGCGACTCGATGTTTATACATGTATTTTTCAACTGTGTGGAACTACAAACAAATAACACCACTGTCACAAACCGATAAAACGTACGACAGCGACATCTATAGAAAAGGCTTATAACTAACTAGCAATCCGTCGCATGACACCTGCCATCAATGTTCCTTTGGGCTGTGATCATAGATCCCTTGACTTCAATCACCTTGTATGAATTATTTTCATATGGTGCAGACAACTTATCTGTCTGCTGTTGCTTCAAAATCACACTATCACCTACATTTATACTAGCGGGTTTCACACGTAAATTCTTATCGCCATGCTTTTTCATAACCCCTTTGGATTTGGCATCATTCAATTTCACACCTGTATCGCATTGGTATGATTGAACATTTGGGAACTTAATGGAAAATTTTCTTCCAAACAACAATTGCGCAGGTGGTATACCTGTGCTTGAGTGGGGCGTTGCACGATAACTACGTAGGAATCTGTGCAATCCTTGTTTCCATGGCAATCCATCTCGGGCTGATTTCAACAAAGCATTTTTCAATGTTTGCATGAAGCGTTCAACTTTACCATTGGCTCTGGGCCACAGTGGTGTAATTTTCCTATGTTTGAAACCATAATGCTTTGCAAAGTGTTTGAATATTTTCCCATTAGAAGGGTGTCCATTATCCCTTCGCAGAATATCAGATATTCCGAACATGGAGAATACATTGTCGAGCTTTGGAATGACAGTATTCGCAGATGTTGAACGTATAGTTTCGACTATTGGGTATCTGGAGTAATCATCCATAATCACGATCAGGTAATCAACATTTGGAAACGGTCCAGTGAAATCTAGACTTAACTCGCACCAAGGTTTCTCAGGCGTAATTCAGACATTTTCAGTTGTTCATATTGTTGCTTACTGCCAGCAACTTCACAAGATGCACACTGACTGATCATATGTTCAACCTGCTTATCAATGTCAGGGAACCAAATTTTTCTCACGCACTAAGGACTTTGTTTTTACCATACCTTGATGACCTTCATGAGCGATTGAAAGCGCCCTCTGCTGTAGAGATTTTGGCATCACTAACTTCACACCGCGCAACACAATATTGTTATCAGGGCAAACAGGGAGTTCTTCTTTGACACGTTTGAATGATTTCAGTGCGTTCAAATCATCACTTGAACTTGGTTCTCTGCGCCATGTGTTGGTCACAATACATGTATTCTCGATGACAAATTGGAGCGTATCATCTCCTTTGGTTGCGTCAGCAATTTCTTCTTTTGTGAGAGCTTTCGGAATTGTATGGTAATGAATAAAGTTCACGTATTCTTCAGCAACTATCGCACTCCGGGGTGATTTCTGATTCGGAAGTGGATGTCGTGATAGATAATCAGCAGGATTACCAGCTCCTTGTCGGTACACAATTTTACAGTTATAGGGTTTTAATCTGAGACCCCATCTTTGAACTCTAACAGTCACTTTAGACTTTGGATTTTTTCAGATTCTCTCAAGAGCTTGATGATCGGTATAAACTGTGAATGGATTTCCATATAAGTACAAATGAAAATGTTCAGCACTCCAAACAACGGCAAGGACTTCACGCTCTGTCTGTGAATAACGTTGTTCAGTATCAGTGAGTGCTCTGGATCCGTAGCCATTTTGTGTCAAGATACCACAGAGACCGACTGGACTGGTATCGACATACAGTTCAGTATTCCTATCAGGATCGAAGTATGCCATGCACTGGTCACCAGTGAGTAAGTCAGTGAGTTTTTTCATGCAGTCTCTGTGTTCATCAGTCCAATCCCAGCTAAAATCTTGCTTAGTCAGCTGTCTCAGTGGGTGTGTAAACGTCATTGCATAATCAGGGATAAATCTAGACAGATATGTTGGCATCCCTAAGAAACTTTTCAGTTCTGTGACTTTTGTCGGGCAACCAGCAGCTTTTATTGCCTCAACCTTTTTTGGGTCAGTCAGAATCTCTTCAGCAGAGAATACATGTATGTGTCCATAAAATGACAAATGTGACTGTCCGAATCTGCATTTTTGCTCATTCAGCTTCAGACCTTTTTCTCGAAGCCCGTTGAGTACAGCTCTTAGATTTTCATCATGCTCTTTTTTGGTTTTACCAAAGACAATAATGTCACCGCTGAAATTTCGGGCACCACACAGACCTTGCAATACTTGTTCAATGCAATTCTGAAAAATTTCAGCCGCAGAGCAGATTCCAAAGCTTATAAGGCCTATATTTGTCGAGAATGTCGTAATTTGACGACTATCAGGGTGCAGTTCTAGTTGATGATAACCAGCTTTTAAGTGGAGCTTTGAGAAAACAGTTGCACCGTTTAAATCGTGCACGATATCATCAATTGTGGGAGTCACGTGTCTCTCGCGTTTTGTAGTTTGGTTCGCGAGTCTCATATCAATACATAGACGAAGCTGGTCAGAATCAGATTTTGGGACCACGACTAATTGTGAAACCCGCGGGGTCGGTTTTTCTGGAACTTTTTCAATAATGTCCTGTTTGACCAATAATTCAAGTTCTTTCTTCACTTTCTTTCGCATACAGGTATGTAAAGGAATCCGTCTGTGTGGTTGAACTTGAGGTTTTACATCTTTGTCTATATATATGCACTTTGACTTGGTAGTCTTTCAGTTTCCCGATTCCACCAAAAACATCCTGGTACTCAGTCTTCAAATTTGATAGATTATTTGCAACATGAATGAGATTTAGGTCTACACACGTGTCGTATCCAAGCAAGTTGGCTGTATCGCCTTTGACAACGTAAAATATAACAGGGACAAATTTGGTCAGTAACTGAACACTTGTCTAGAATTTGCCTAGCACAGCAATTGGCTCTTTGCAGCCATATGGGTACAAGTTTACATTGTTTTTACTCAGAGTTGGCTGTGGTTTCCTCTGCCTATATGCCGATTCTGAGATCAAATTTGCTGATGCACATGAGTCAATCAGAACCTCTTTACCAGGCATAGTTATTGTGACGGTTGTTTTGGGCAACTTAGACTTTTCACCAATGCCTTTCATCACTGGTGTCAGACTGATGTTCCTCTTCATCATCTTGCTGCGGTTGATGATCGGTCAGGTGATTAACAGCATTCTCTTTATGTTTTTGTTTGTGATTTCTACACATTTTGCCATAGTGGCCTACACGTTGACAGTTATAGCAGGTCGCTTTGTTAGCAGGACATTCCTTTGCATGTGGGTAATTGCCACCACATATATAGCAAACAAATTTAAAGTCCAAACTTTTAGGTTTAGAGCTTTTCTGCTGTTCTGAGCTTTTCTGCTTGTGTTTGGGCTTTGGCTTTGGATTACTGACGGCGTTCACCGTGTGAGATTTTTCAATACCACTGGCTTGCATTTCAGAACGTTCTAAAGCACGACCAATGTCCAGCAGTTGATCAAGAATCATTGTGTCACGTAATGCCCTTCGTCGCAGTCGCTGTGATGAGCAACATTGAATAATTTGGCTCAATATGTCTTTGTCGACATTTTCGAACTCACAGTGTTTAGCAAGACCTCTTAATCTGGTTGTGTATGAGTCTAAGTCCTCCCCAGGCTCATGTTTCGCCTCTCGGAAGTGAAAATTTCGAACTGAACATTTTTCTTTGGTTCAAAGTACTCAGTTAATTTTTTCTTTGCGCTGATGAATGTTTCTTCATCCGTTTTGAGAGTGTCAAAAATGTCCATCACGCTCTCGTTTTCAATGTCCAGTGTCACGACGTAAATTTCAAACCTTGCAAGCCATTTTGTCCACCGAGGACCCACTGTGTGCCGGCCAAGCTCCGGTTTAAATGGTGCTACAGCTTGTATTGGGTTCATTTCGTCACTCGTCGCCAGTGTAATGATCCAATAATATGTTGTTTATGCTAAAAACTTATATTCTTTTTACAAACCCAACCTGGGCTGCGCCATCTTGGAATCCTCTCTCTAGAGGTACCCAATAGGTGGCAGCACCTTACAGTACGTACAACATCAAAATATGTTAGCATTAAATATTTCAATGGAAATAAGAATGCACAAAAGACACAAAAACACCCTGTACTAGTTGGCAAGACACGCACATGTAAAACTATTCACCCTTATTGGATTTATGAGATACATCATGTGAGTTTATTACATTAGTTCTTGGCCAAAGTATTATAAAGAATTGAGCGCAAGTACGGAAAACCTCGTATGTTAATAACAATAAAGAGGTACATGACCCGTGACATCTGCGTGGTGACTATGATGAGGATACGCCCTTTTAATACTACTTCTAATATCAGAAGACATTGTTCAATCATTCAGTCAGCAAGCCTACTTCTGAGTTCAGCCATTACAATCAACTTTGTAGATAACACTGTCTTTAGACTTCGAATTGAAGGTAAGGGTGAATTAAGTTTACGAAATAGAAACGTCAGTTTAACAACTGAATTATGGACTGATGCATGTAGGGTAAATGTTGATTTACATGTGCCTGATGTCAAGCTGAGCTAGTCTTGAAGGAATCACAAGTTGTTGGAACAAAAATTACGACAGTTTGTGCTTCGAAGGTCTGCAGAAACCTTCGCAGATTAGATTGTGCTAATGTTTGTAATTGTGAAAGTTTGTGGTCTAGCAGTGGTCTCCTACATGCAAGCTTATGGTATTTCAGACCGCTGGAATCCCTGGAAGTGACAAATGGCCACGAAGACAAGAGCCATCGTTATGTTTGTGTCGTGCAGCTTACTTCTATGGCTAACATTATCATACCTTTCTTTGAAATTTGGCAATACAGATACTCTAAAGCCGTTCATGATACGGACTAATTCGTCGTCTTGGTTCAATAAATCGACAGTTACGGATACATGCAAGACAGTGATACAAGCGACGTCAAGCGGAGTGTGGGTGAAGCGCAACGAAACAGTATGGATACCTGACAGCTGTGTTTTGCCCGAAATTAACACTCGTTTAATAGGTTACCCCTTGTCAAGAATGGTATTGCTAGGAGATTCTAACACCTTCAAGCTGTATGGTTGCCTGCTTCGAAAGTTTCAGTGTAGTGGTCCAGTACTGAATTCTTGTGGACGTTGTTCACTTGGCAAATATCTTAAGGTTGAAAACTCATTAAAATGGCAGCCACCCAACGTCAGAAGAGAGGG
>NMRA01000229.1:399588-446546 GCA_002633005.1 Phoronis australis | reverse complement strand
ACGGGTTGCTGTCAGTAACTTCCCTTAATAATTCCAGTAATACGCACGCGCAGAGTCCGTTATTGTCACACCGTGACAACAATCTTTCTAGTTCTTATTCTTATTCTTATTCTTATTCTTCTTCCGACCAACTTTGACGCTTAATAACTCCAAATTGGGTGCAGCTAGGGTCTTTAAATTCAGCATATGACTTTTGAGAGTATATAAATTTTGATTGGTTATATAATCAATAATCATATTCCATATTGCACTGGAAGAGGTCGTTTGGTGCAAAAGTCATATAATTTTCAAAATGCTACTCCTCCTTCAGATTTAAAGCTATCTTTTTCAAAATCGGTGCACATGTATAAGTCAACATGACAATTTGAAAAATTACTTTTCTATGTAATCGGGTCATCCAATCAGGTGAAATAGGTGCAAACTAAAATTTTGAGCTAGACACCGGAAGAGGTCAATTATTGGAAAGGTCATCAAAAAATTAGTGTGTAATTTCTCCTACAATTTTAAAGAATTCCTTAATAGTTTTCATATTGGTAAACGGGTTACTGTCAGTAACTTCCCATAATAATTCCAGTAATACGCACGCGCAGAGTCCGTTATTATCACGCCGTGACAATAATCTTTCTAGTTTACTTTGTTTTTCTTTCTTACAAGAAATGTAATTGTTAATACAGGACCATTAGTCTTTTCTTTAGGATCTTTATGTCCACTAGGGGCGTTGTACATGTAGTTTCATCTAATTCTAAGCGTAATAGTAAGACTGTTCAGCTCATACAGGGAACAATATCGTCTTCAAAATGTTCAAGAAACGAATAAATTACCTGGTTAGGCGAACTTTTCTTCTTCGAAGCAGTACCGGAAACAGCTGACTGTTTCGAGTTGTCGAAAGGTCAAACCATACAGCATTATGGAAACATTTGTTCGTTTTGAACACGCCGATTTTAACAAAATAAAGGAAAAATATGTACAGGCAGTAGATCGACCCCATACTTACGAAAAGTTCTAATTAAGTGCCATAGAGTATATTTCAATGGTTTTTATGCCGATTCATGATGTTTTAAAACGTTTAAAAACGGATCATATGACTTTAAATCGCACAGGTCTGGCCTTATCGCAATTACGTCTTTTTCTTTAATGTTTTCCGCAAACTGCATTTCTAAACCTGCAGAAAGTCCATTCAACTTTTCATGTATCCAACCTTGTAACATGTTCTTAATTGTCATAATAACTTCTGGATCCACAAGCGCAGTTTTAAACTCGTCAGTTAGACTAGCTTCCTTTGTGCCTGCTCGATATGCCGGCCATGCCTGCAACAATTTCGTGACCTACTTCGTGCTATTTCTCAACTCCTCGCTGTTTTTACTGGCTATCTCTTTTTCTGTGAATTTGGTTCTGACTTATCACTCATAATGACAAGGGACGCATTTAAATTACAGGAAAACATACGGAGAGCACTGTCCAGTCAACTGCACAATAGTCCACCATGACCGGAAGTCATAGCTTGATTTTAAAAAAGATTTGTATTCTAATCTTTACAACTAAGTAACCTATATCAAAAGGTAAAGTGGTTGCTTGGAAAGTATATGTGATCGGAGATGGGATGATTTTGGAGAATCCTGCTTTTGATTGCAAATCAATGGAACTAGTGGTTGAGGAACGCCATGTTGCATCCTAATTGATACCTTTCACTAATTTCATCAATCGAAAGACAAAGATATTCCTGTGTCCAAACTATGGTTGTAACAGCATTTTTGTCTCTCAAAACGAACTCAAGCAGCAAGTTAATTAGCATGGGCCGGCATAATTAACAGCCAACAGCACTTGAAGATCGTCGCTATGATGTGGAGAAAAAGTAGGCTGCCAAAGTCGCTGATATTGAAATAGAAGGTGAAGTTCATGATCTAACAGCATGCTCGTTGAACTCAAGTTGGCATTACAAATCCATAAGTTTGACATGTAAATTTGCTATGCATTTTAGCCACTGACTGTTCCAAGTTGACTTAATAGTCAAAATGGAAATGCGCTGTGTGATGTTCTGTATTACAACGCAACAAAAAGTGAAGCTGTTGTGGAACATGCTACTCAACAGCCTACACAACCATGGCTTGAACATTCCCACAAATTTAGGCTGGATTTTTTGACGTGGAGTAATGTAGTAATCACACTACTCAAACAGCACAATTAACTCTCTCACTTATGACCACAGCATCTGGATTTGTAAACTCATTTTGTGGATTCACAAAACATGGCTACATATCCAAAAAGGTCGACTCCTGGTGTTGCATCCACCTTTTTACCTATAAACACTTCTCACACACTGTTCCCTGAGTAATGCACGTGGTTCTTAGTCACATGAGATTTTTGAACTGATTTTTGGTTGCAAAAGCTGTGTTTGGTTTGTGTGAACAGGGATCGGCTAAAATTAGTTGTGTGAATGGTGTTCACGAGCGTTTGACAGTTGTTGTACAGGTAGCCTGCTAATGGACTAGATAACTTTATTATACTATCTCATTGATTTTTGCATTTGCAGGTGAAAAAATGCAGGCAGCTAGTACCGAAACAACAGGATAGTATTACAGTACAATAGGGTGTGCTTTGACGTCACAAAGGTCAGAAATAATGATTGGAAGCGTAAAGTTGTTTTTGACTGATGCGTTCAATGAAGGCATTAAAACTGATCAAAAAAGCTAACCAGTGAGGTGTTCTCAGGACACAATCATAGAACTTCAGTTAGAATATCTTGAGCAGTGTCCATGTAGATCGTATTCATCAGTGTTACTCATGGGTGGCGCAGCACTGAACCCCCTGTGGTGCACCACCTATAGACTATGGGCGGCGTAGCATTGAAAAACGTGGGGCTATAGCCCCCCAGCCCCCTATGGTGCGCCACCCATGTTTCTGGATTTTTGCTGTTCATCATATGGTGTGCCTATTGCTATGAAGTAATATTTCAAGTGAGATTGATTCCATGATATTTTCTGTGAAATTACTTCTCACGCCATGAGTGTCCATTTAACAGTTGTTTCCAGGTTAGTTGTTAACATTAATGAACAGTACAAGCCAAGCGTATTCAGACAAAATAACCCAGAATTCCTTGCCATGACTGCTGGGGCAAAAGTAGAATGCGTGGTCAAAGTGGTCTTCTTTTGTGACTAAAAATGAAGGGAAACAGGAAAGTTATTATGGGAACTAAAACATTCTGTAATTAGCCGTCGTAATAGTTATTACCAGTCATTTTGTATTAACAGGACCAGCCATCAAGCAGGGCAAAGATTTATATTGTCTGATTACTTTTGCCTTGTTCTGTATGACTGCATGCATGCAAGCATGCATGTGTACGCCCATTATGTTGTCATCCCCGTCTTTTTGTCTGGCATTTTCAAATCCTTGGTGAATGTGAAATTTTACAAATGGGATGACACATGAGAGTTTTGGGATGTACTTGACTACCACTGTGCCCCTAGTGGCAACTTTACTTCTTCGTGTTAGTCTCTACATCTAGCGAGTTCCTTGAGCGATTTTCAAGAAATTTCGCAAATAAGTTTCAGTTATGGAGACAGTCACACTTTTCTACTTCCTGGCGTACCTATGTAATACATTGAGATGAGCACGACTAACACTGATTGTTGATTGGACGGTCTCCTATTGTACCCGTTAATGGGAGTGCTGTAGTGGTAAAATTAAAGGTAAGTAAGTGCACAAAGCCCACCCTATCACCTTGAGCACTAAACGTAACTTATGATGAGTAGGCACTATGTTCAAATGCGAAAAGGTAGTTGGTTGCGCCGACCTGCGCCTACCGCCCCACTACAGCACTGCTTAATGGCAATTTATGTTTTCTTTATGTATGCCTCTATGTCCACCAAGTTTCTTGCTGTATTTTCGTGCAATATGGTAAAGTTGTTTCTGTTGAAGAATGGAGAACAAACTGCTATTTCCGGCTGCATTTAAAGTATTATGTGCCACTGGAGATTATTGTTTCTATCTGCAGCCTTTCTGTCCTTTAAATTGCTTAGAGGAAAGTTCGGAAATTGTGCTCATGTGTTCCTATTGAGATGGTCACGACTGACAGGTTTTCTGATGGGTGCAGTCACTGAGGCTCCCGGAGTGGCAGTTTGTTTGATATCGGCGCCGTAATATTTACAAAGTTCTGTTGATGAATGTGGGTGAAATTTGATGTATGTGTTCAGAGGCGGATCTACAGGGGGTTCAGGGGGCTTAAACCCTCCTCGGGAGAGAATCATAAATAAAAATTGAAAAACAATCGCCAGAAAAACGAAATCGGCTACTAAAAACTACAAAAATCTTACACGGGAGGGGGAGACCCCCTCCTTCCGCTCGGCACTACGAGCCTCGAATTCGCTCGAATCCTAAACCCCCCCTTACAGAAAACGTAGATCTGCCACTAGTGTTACTTGTATGACACACATATCCACTATAATCGATTTACAGGTGGGAAACTAAAGTGTCCTATCCGTAGCTCGATGACAACCACGACCAAAGGCTGCGTTGTGCAAATTTCATGTGTAAAAATATTGCACTGACGTGTTTTCTGTGTGTTGCAAGTCAGAGTTTCTATGACTATTAGATAATAAAACACTTATTACTTCTACGATGCCTTACGTAAAATAATTTGACATTTTCGTTGTCTGTCTGTATTTCAAATTCATACATGTAGCACCACTGCAATTACCCTTTTTGAAACTCGATCTGGATCTGCTAGTGGTTTACACATCTTCTGGTCCATTCTCACCTGACCTACAACGCTTCATCGAATCTACGTTTCAGTCTTTTACTTTGCAATCATCATCACTAAAATGGAAGTCCCGGTGATGATTGTAAACACAACTGGCTGAAACATTGCTTGAAGAACTACTGAGTAGAGGTTAGCGAAAACACTCCTATAGAAATAGCAGTATACGTTTTCCGTGGATTGAAAAGTTAGTCAAAATGTAGGATTTCTCTAAGTTTCACGCTTGGACCCGCCCTAAAATATTGACTTGGCACTGCGTTTCATTTGAGTCCAATTGATTAGCAGAAGGTTCATTTTACGACTCGGTAAACCGGTGCGCCATCTGATGAGCAGCAGAAAAATTACTACCCAGAAGATTTTCACTTTTATAGGATTAGTGCTCCTCGTGGGTCTTCTGTACTTAAAAAGTATAATTAGTAATAACCATTCAATCAATTATGATTTTTGGATTGCCTCGTGTTAATATAAGTTCCAATTTTTCGGAACCACTTAATGTTACTAGACGTCAAGCAGACAGTACAGGACCGACAATAGTCATCGTTTTGAGGCCGTAATTTCAGCTTTAGTTGTAGAGTTCTGAGCACCCGCCTCAGGAATTTTAATGTTATTCAGATCTCGAGCTTTGAAAAATCTTAATGATCTTGTTGACATTGTTTTTGTTTTTCATAAATCTTTAGAACTTTGTTGGTTTGTTAATGGAAGTGTGATAGTAAAGGCGAACAGGACGACCGATATCAGCAAAGTGAGTGGTTTCAAACACAGCATGCAGAACACACACGTTGAAAAGCAACAAAAATAGCTAACTTGCGAATAAGTTTCAATTATGACTTTTACATTTTCACGTAGACACAAGTTGGGTTTATTCAATATGTCATTCTTAGTTTCTTTTAATTTGTCGTTGTTGCACAGTGATGCAACAAAAATGCTAAAATTTGATGGTTTCCGAAGCCTTAAACTAGCCAAAAATTTCGAGGGGGCAGTTTTCTGGGAAGAAGTTAGATAGTTAAAAGAAAATCATTTTAGATGTTGACCATTTCACCTAAGGGTAAAAATAAGGTTATGTTCCTGCATCTGCCTGACTTTCTCATGAGGTGACTATTAAATATTTGGCTCGCATACTTTTTAAATTCCAACATTAAGCATGCTAACTTAGATGTATGAGCTTCGGCCTCTGACGTTAAGAAAATGCTCAACTCCCAACATGTTGTAAACAGGAATTAGGAGCACAAATCAGGTATGGAACTTAGAAAAATGTGAATCATACTGTGACACATAGTCAAACCTTGAAGAACAGTTGACTTTCAAACAAAAAAAAGTTTTTAAAATTATTTCAAGTTTATCCCACACGCGTTGAATCTGTCGAGGGAAACACGGCCATGTAATAAAGTTTCCGTATTCACCTCCCGCACTACTTCATCAGCAACTTCTGACATGGAAAGTTCGAAAGTTAGGTCAATGTCGACTCGACGTCTTCAGCCGGTTCGATCATCAAACTTTCCGAATATAGTTTCAAGTAATACCGTTGCAGCAGTGTAACTAACACTCGACATGCAACCAGCCCTTAAACGTAAAATCTGGAACAAAACTGTTAATTATTAGACACTTTCTCTCAGTTTTCAATTGCTGAATACTATATCGTCTGCAACTCAGGCGCCGATTCCTAGGAAATTAAAAGATCAAAAATTGTTGTTTTTTAATTATTTCCAGGAGATGTTACAAGTTCAATGCTCAGTTGCCGTTGTTTTCATTTTGCTACCTCTTTTCAAGAAACAAATCGTTCCTTTTAAAACTGTTTCTTTTTCAAGAGAAAACTTGCAACGTAACGCGCAAGTACATGCATATAGGATGTGATCCGCCATGTGAACAGTCTGGGTGAAGTATTTAAAAAATCTGCCGAAAAATGTAAGAAACTTAGGAATTCGAAGCGCATGAGACAGATACATTCGGTCTCGGTCGATACGCGGAGTAATGTCTCGTGGGATATTACTTCATGTACGCCACTCTCGGTACGTTTTGTGTATATATCAACCTGTCACCTTTATGTTTATGACTGACAAAAAGGTAGAATAGTTATGTAGTCAGTGCAACCGAGATTGTCCACAGATTCCAAATCTTCAATTTGGTTATCACCCTGTTTGCACTTCAGTCTATATTTTATGACATAAGTTCAAATAAAGACTAAACTATTGACGCGTACTTTTGTTCGCTGTGAAATGTTTAGTATAGCTGTAATCTGGAAAGTTCAGGGATGGGTTTAAAATGAACTAAAATTAATAAAGTATCGCTACAAATCAAAATCTACCACTGGTTTGGTACTTCAAGATTAAAAATAAAATAAAAAAGTTATCTACCCGTTCCCGGTAAGACAGAAAAACCAAGCAGACAGGAGTATTAAAAATGAAATAACATTTAAATCCATCGTTCCTTTGGGAAGTGGCCCTTGGTCAAGTTAAACACAAATTAACCGTTTTACTCATTTTGTAATATTTAAATGTGCCAAGTTAAAATTACACTCCACAGTTGCAGACTATAGCTCCGTGTAAATACCTGAAAATACCAATTTGGGGGTAATGGCAACCATCATTATCGTGACAGTAGTGCAAGCAATTTCCTTTCCACTCTAACTCATATCTAAATCGATGCGTAGGCCGAGCTGAATTGCTATCATAAAGGTTGTCTGGGGCTAAGGGAATCTTAGTGGTGACTAGTGTAAGCAAGAAATTCTCCATATGAGCTATCAGTGGAGATATGTGGCAGCTAGGTACTGATTTTCATTTTAAAATCATTTGAAAGTGGATACAAACAGCAAATGAGTTTTGTCTTTAATACTGATTTGCTTTTGGTTATAGTAGTAGTAGTAGTAGTAATACAATTTATTCACGTTAAGACAAAAATACACTTGATACAGATTTACGCTTATGGAGACTCCGTGAAGGACCAAAAAGGTCCGCTGACAACGGAACCACTAGAGAATAAAAAATAATACAGTGTTACAGATAATCAGAATTACAAAAATTAAGTGATTATGTAATTTAAAACTCAAGTTCATAACTTTCAAAACAAATATTTTATAAATAATATATAACAGAGGATAACGAATGGTCAAACAGTTTTTGGGAGACACTTTCAGGAAGGTTATTAATTACATGAGGTAGGGCATTGCGAACTGAATCTTCAGCAAATGATTTGGTACAACGGGGAGTTTGTAGAAGATGACGTTTTCTAATGTTATATATAAATCGGTAAATAAAACAACAAGAATGGATCAACTGAAATTTGAAATTTTCGGATGTAACAACTTCCTTTATAAACAAAAACAGAAATAAAGCCTGTTATTTCTGTTTTTGTTGATAAAGGAAGTTGTTACATCCGAAAATTTCAAATTTCAGTTGATCCATTCTTGTTGTTTTATTTACCGATTTATATTCTTCATTTCTTGAAAGAATAGTATCCTTGGGAGGATCTGGATCGCCTTATTTAGTTTCAGATATATATTTTCTACGCTAATGTTGTACTCATGAACAGACCCACGGGTAATTAAATTGAACGTGTTGAAAAAGGAAGGTAAGTAATTATGAACATATTTGTAGACAAATTTAATAATAGCAACAACAGTCCTTAATTTTGAGAATTTGTGTTGTCTTAAATAAAGGATCTGTATGGGCATTAAAATAACTAGAGGTAATATTGCGAATAACTTTTTTCTGTAATTTGAATATTCTATTATGTTCACATCCCCATAGCAGAATGCCATAATTAAAACGGGGAAGGACAAGACCATAATATACAGTTTTCAAAGTTTCAAAGGGCAAGAAATGTTTTAGGTTATTAAGAACGCCAGAGAATCTGCTTATCTTTCTCAACAAATTGTTTATGTGTGGACTCCATTAAGTTTTCATTGATGATAACACCAAGTAAATTGAAAGAACTGTTTCACTATCAAAAAATTTTAAAATCGTTTTATATCCTACTTTTGTTTTTGAACACGAGTTACTTTCATTATTTTTCCATTTTAAATGCAAATTATTTTCAAAATTACTTCATGTGATTTTCTTTTTCTTTGTCTTTTTCTTTTTGAACATATTTTACTGTTTAGCTGTACCTGCCTGTGATCGTTTGTCCATCAGGTGGAGCAGCTATTAGATGTTGGGTGTCAACCAAAGAACTAACCAGCTATGTGTCCCTTTGGATAGTTTTACGGTTTTACCACCAGGTGGTGCAGCTATTATATGTTGCAAGTCAACTAACTAACTACATCTTAGTGGGTGTATTTACCTGTGATCGTATGTCCACCAGTTAGAGCGGCAATTGGATGTTGGATGTCAAACAACTAACTACCTGTTTGTCCCTTTAGATAGCTTTAAGATTTTATCACCAGGTGGGGCAGCTATTGGATGCTGGATGTCAACCAACTCACTACATCTTAGTAGCAGTATTTTCCTGTGATTGTTTGTCCACCAGGTGGAGCAGGTCTTGTTGGGAGCGGGACAATGTCAACGAGCCAATCCAGGTATGCAGCAAGGACATCTGTTGTCGAAAATCATGATTCTACTTTTGGAGTGCAGGGATTCCCAGACACTCTTCTATAAAGAAGATACGAAAGACAAAAGTGCGCGGCTACCCAAATATTCGATCAGCTAGACGTTAAGATTTATTTGAGCTATGGATTGTGGAGATGAAACTGCAGAAAAAGAGTTCTTTAATGTTGATGAAATTGTCACAGAAAGTGCCAAAAGCATAATAAAAATATAAAAAATATACACAAATACATGAATAAAATGTTAAGATTACACTGATATGGTAATGATTATAAATAAATCATTTTCATTCACAATAAATAATTTCACATGTATACAATTTATCTACTCACACAGAGAGTTTACTCACACGGACTCACACAAATTTTAATAATATTAAAAAGGAATTTTGAAAGTATTTCGAATAAAACCGGATTTTCATTTAGGTCGAGCTCCAATTTACATCCACTTAGAAATAATTGAGGAAGATCTGAATGTTTTTTGTAAACACTGTCATACTTTTTGAGTGTCTGGAAAAGTGGGGCCCTCTGCTCCCCACATACCGCACAGGCAAGCAAAGAAAATATGAGCATTTGTCGGAGTGTCTCCACAGAAAGTCTGGGTGAAATATGGTGTAATTTTCATGACTTTGTAGAAAATTACGAGGCAGCACCAAACCCTGTAAAAGATTTTGAAGTGGAGATGTCAGTCAACTACACGGCTGTCAAAGAGCACTTGGAAATTCGGCCTATATGAACTCCGTGAAGGTGAGTTGGAATACATGCAATTATTCTTTGGCAGTGTTAAAACTCAATCAAAGATTTCGTCAAAACTAGACCTTTGTAGTTAATAATACTATCCACTTAGCTCAGTATTCAAAATCAGTATTCACTTTCTCTCCAGATCAGATTCAGAAAGTTATAATGCCCAACTTTGTGTGTCTATTAATTTTGGTGTACTTTGATTTTGTTTAATTGGTACCAATAACTGTACACACTATTTTGTTATATTGGGGTTTCTTACAATGCTGGTGTATATTTGGTCTTATAAGTATCGATAATTTTGTGCCGATTTGTGTTCCTAGTGGCCCCATGATGGCAGCCGTACAGGTTTGAATAAGAGTCCCAGTCCAAGACTTAATTAAAGATATCCCTGTTTCCAACTCAAGCTACCCTGGCTGTCAGAACCCAAAAGAGGTTACACATGGATCAAATTTGTATGCTATAGGATATATTTTTTTACTTTGCCTGACAGTTAGTCATAACCTAATAGGCCTACTACGCAAAACACCAAATTTACCATTTCGGTGAAAAAACTAAACTGTTACTGAAACGTATATTCCTCTCTTTCAGACAACCACAGTAATTTTACAGTCAGAACTGAAGATGTGCACCGGAAAACAGTTCTAAGATAAGCTTAGTGGGTTTAAAAGTAACAGAGTATCATCAAGTCTCAAACAGGCGAAAGCAAAAAAGGTATTGAATCCTAAGACATATGAGTAACGTTCAGTATACACAACAAATCAAGATCATACAAGTCTTTGTAACACTTTGCCATACAGTTTAAGTGAAGTAGGTGATGACGCTGAAGTACAATCATGTTGTTAAAGCTAGATTCAAATGTAAAACAGCATCATGATTAGTTTGATATTCTTACTTGTTTCCCCATCACTAAATCTAGAGCTCATTCTACAGGTATTACAGATTGCCACGCATACAGACAAAATGTACAGACCAAGCAAGACACTAGATGGAAAAAAACGAGAATGTGAAGAATCAATATGCATGCAAGAAGTTGTTACTTTTCCAGGGTACAATATTAGCAATCTGTTAACCTTTACTTTCGGTGTAACCTCTGTATGGCAATAAAATTTCAAAAAAATGGTAAGCCAAAACTAATTGCGATAAATCTTCTCTCATTATCATCTACATAGTAGAGAATGACACGTCATACATGGTATAATTAAAGTCCTATATAGTGTTCATTAGGAAATGTCAAGTCAAATCAAAACACGTTTCTAACTACATTAAATTAAGTTAGTCTCAATGACCAATCACTGAATTTTATTCAGCCACAAGGCAGTGTAAAGACGCGTCAAAACTGTGAAAGTTCATAGCATTCAGTACTGAGACATACTCTAAAAACACAAACCAAAATGAATGTTTTTTAAGAATAATGCATTGCGTGCTTTTAAGCGATTATTTCAGCCAGTACAAACTTGGTTTGCTCTAATCTGAAGTTTCTGATTTAAACTTAATGTCATACCTGGTTATGCTAATGGTAAAACAGATTCATTAGCTACATTTTCCAAAGTCACCTTTTATCCAACTACCAGCTCGACCACAATGCATATTATATCACAGAGAAAAGATGTCAAAGGCCCATCGCAACGACTTGATATTTCCTAACTAGGAGCAAGTATGTGTTGAAAAATACATAATTGTTGATCTGCTAATACCAGAGTAACATTCAGCTCATGTCATGAACAAGGTAATAGTAATAATAATTTCAATTGCAGGATCGTCCCCTGCTGCTCATCACTTTCAAAATATTCTAATAAAAGAACCATGAGATTTTTAGGTTTGCAAAAATGATCACGCTTAACCTATCTTGGAATACTTCCGGCGTTGTAGGACGATGCTCAACACTTAGCTTGAAGCCAAGTCGCATTTGGCTACTTGCTGAAAATCCCAGGTCGCCAATTATGGAAATCTGACGTCCAAAACTGATGTTTGTCATCAGAATGGTTGGCTAAAAAAGGTTATGCCATGCTCCGTTCTTGGGAACTTACATCGCATATCCAGAATGTAGGTGATCATATACAATGTGTGCGCTAGTTTAACTAATCTTGCATGATTATTGCCAGCTTCCACCTGTTTACTTCCTAATGTAATTGTAATGCAAGTTTGACAAGTGCTAACTGCTGTGGTGGCAAATGCACTGATTTCATGAAATAAACGAAACAATTGTAAACGAAGGTATCAAATCTAAGACAGCTGTTTGTAACTTAAAATTTGGCAGTCAAATTAAACTTTGAAACAAATTTTGAGGGAATTATTGTCTGACTTTGATACTCGCAGTTGTGACTTCGGGGTGACTTGGGATTTTCCCAGGCGACCACACACGATATGAAGTTCACCAAATTCAAGCACTGTAAGACATAATTGTCAGAGGTTATGTTACTGAAGCTTTTACGTAATAATCATAAAGCATTTCGGTTATTTAGGACCCCATCAAAATGTCTATCTTTGGAACATCTTACAAGATGCTGATTGGATTCACGTGAAAATATGCTTTATAAACTACATGTAAACCCCAGCATGCCGTTTGGAATGTTTTTTTTAAATATTCCACATTTGCGCTAGGGGCTACCAGAAAGTAGGAGTTGCATAAATTTCATAAATTTTTTACATTGCATAAAACAAAACTGAAACTATAATTCAGCAGACAGTAACATCATTTTTGAGATTTAACTTGAACATTATGTTATACAACACCAAGTAAAATACTACGGTTTTGTAAATATTTGACTTAATGATTGTAAAGACCTGTCGATAAGGTACTACAAAACCATTAGGCACACCATATGACAAAACCTCATCAATAAACAAGACTTACGAATTAAACACCCGACAACATTTCAATAATTCTGTTATAGACACCGGACTACTTTGTGCCCATCCTCTGTTTTTAGTATGTGTCTCGAAAAATGCTGGATATGAAGTGGTGGCTGGTTCTCGAAAATGGAAACATTGCATCCGTGCAGAAGGCTTTATGAGTCCTAAGAGAGCACAATGAAGAATGGAATCCAAGATGTTTTTTGCTTGATGAATCTGAAATAGAAACTCAAGCAATTAAAACTGTGTAACTTTGTTTTCGAGTACTTGCTTACTTTACACAGTAGTAATGACATTGCTGAAATGGTAAATGTTTTGTAAGAGCCTCAACTTAATGCCTATAGCGTTCACCATTTTCCGTTTAACAGATTGGTCACAACACACTACTGTTCTCCGTATACGATATATAGATTTCACCGCCAATCTTAGGCATTGCACGGTAAAACCCCATTAGGTTCACATAAGGTTTTGGCCTTAAAGGTACAAAAACAAAAATTAGACCACTTCATTTGTTGCTTCTTCCCCACAACTATATCAGAATTTTAATTTTTAGTAGTTTAAACTACTAAGATTGGGATATCTGAAACTTTGTTATTACTAGAGACCCTACATGTTGCTTTTCAGATGAAATGACAACACAGCCCACCATACAGGAGAAACAGTTCCTTTTAAAACCTGACTGATATTTGCATACTTGCACTCGTATTTACGAATGAATTTGTACTCTTAAAAATGACCAGAAAATTTAACTAGGCGTTAGTAGGGGTGGTTCCAAATTTTAGTTTTTCTGTCATTTTTCGAGCATTTCACTTGTTACAGCCAGCGAATATACATGTTTGCTAGAGAGCACAGATTTAACTTTTGTATCTGCAACAAGTCTTGCTACAATTTCAAAGACCAGGGATACTCGCATTTACTGTCCCAGTTATCCTTTCTAAAACTCTAGTAAGGGCAAAGACTAACTTCACAGCAAAAAGTTGATGAACAAAAAATCCATTTGTAACACTAAACATGGGTTGTAAAGCCCATAGAACTACGTACTGGTTAACTTTCTCTATGTGTGTGCAGAGATCTTTTTGTGACTTCCATAGGGAAGACGCCTGGTACCACTGAGTATACTCCAACATTAACGATGTGGTGGCACACAAGAACGAAATTCTTACTGCTTACTTCCCTTCGAGTAAGACCACAACACTGGAAATGCCCATGGTCTTCATGGATAAACTCTGTTAAAGCTTGACAGTGATCTGATGAGAAAGCAAAATAATGTTATAACTAAGAAAGCTTGTCTGCTACATGAGGATTCATCCTTAAAATAATACCACAAAATAAAACCTTAACGTTCTAAAATATAAAAGACAACCAGTTAAGATCATGAAGGTCAATGTTTGCAGAATTCATAGACAAACTGTCAAATGTGTTATGTTCCAGAATGCAGAATCAGTTTCCACTGAGCTACAAGTGGGAAAATTGAGACAAGAAGGCTGCAAGAAGTAACATTGGGTAAAGAAAGCGTTGCATATAAAAGGAACAAATTGGATCCAAGTCACATACTAGTAGCTGTGACTCAGTCAATTCCATTTTGATGGACAGTGGGTTTATAATCAGAGAATATTTTGATCAACTTTGTGAAAAATATTTTCATCCTAGGAAAATAAATCGTAAGACATCAATTGTTAGGTCTCATTTACACTGTCAATGCATACATCAACATTAATTATGGGTGAATTGCATTTTGATGATAACTTCTAAGATATTTTTGTTAGCCAATTAGATGTAAGTTGAGTGAGTCATGGACATACGCTCTGATTTTCTAAGATTAAAATGTTTATTATGGCTAAGATATCAAATCAGAATAATTAACCTGTCACTGGTACTTTGCAATTGAATCAAAATTAAATTAGAGCAATGCAACATCTATTGTTTCTTAACCAAAATACGTCGATTCGGCCTTTTGCACAAGACCATCATCACAGATAAGTCTATGCTATGACTTTACACTCTTTACGATGTTAATTTTTAAACAAATTGGATATCTTGAAAGATATGAAACAATCTCTGACTAGTGAGTAAATAAGGCCAACCTAAAGATGATATGTGTAATGTTTAAAAACGCAATTGCCGACAATTCAACAATTTCTAATACTCACCTCTATTATTCACTTCATATCTTTCATTCGAGCTTTTGCCATCTGGCAGGTAGCACAGCGCCAATCAAAAAACTCCATGCAAATGACCTGAAATTTTTGAAAAACACTTCTGAATTATCAGACAACTAGTTCTACCTGACTCCTCTGGTTGACATTATGCAATCATCAACCAGCTGATCTAGGTATCATCACAAAATACAAATGCTAAGTCCTACCTGACTCCACTGGTTGACATTTTGCAAATGTCAACTACCTGATCTAGGTATCATCACAAAAATACAAATGCTAAGTCCTACCAGACTCCGCTGGTTGAAATTTTGCAAATGTCAACTAGCTGATCCAGGTGTCATCACAAAAATACAAATGCTAGGTCCTACCTGACTCCGCTGGGTGTCATTTCAGTAGGCCTAAATGTCTAAGACTATGACTCTTAGTCACTTGAGTAAGAGGCTAAGGATTACAATACACATAACCACAGTGCTCAACTATTTAAAAACACGCCCTTCGCGAAGTTTCTCCGTCAAAAGGGCAGTGGTTTCTCTTAAGATCATAATTAGCATAAAATATAAATTATTTAAGAATTAAATTATTTTATGTAAGCTATACTGCTTTGTCCTCATTATCATATTCTTTGGATTCTCGGGTCAGTGACCCTCTTTGTTCTACGATTATTGGTTTAATTGTACCACGTGATCTCTTTGTCTCGTCGCAACACTGGGCCATCGTCCACAATTCTCTCCAAATTTCAGTTTGCACTCAATTTCTCTTTGAAGTTTCAGCACTCTCCGTCTCTTCACCTCATTAAGGTATTGTACCTTGTTTCCTGCTTCCGGTTCTGGACTAAACACGCCCCCTAGTTGTTTGATTTTGGGCAGTTCTTATGTGCGTTGGCTGGACGCCTATCTTAATTCGCCTGCGGCGACCGACCAGGGTCTGACCAATCTGGGTTTCCACGAGTCCTCTGTATCCATCAACTCCTTAGGGTTGTCCGGGGCCACACTCGTCCCTGGCCCTCGTTCCGTTCGCCATTTAACCCCAGCCATCGCCGAATTCTCGGCTCACTATCTCCCACATCAAACACCACGATCACACCCCTACCATTCTCGTTATTCCCCTTTCTACCGGTCCCCATTGCCCTGTTGCAACCCTTCAACACTACCTCACTCTCTCCAACCACTCTTCCGGTCCTCTCTTCCACTTCCCTAACTCGCTCTTACTTCACTCACCAGGTGCGTCGGTCTCGATCCTCAACGCTATAAATCTCATAATTTTCGTATTGGTGCAGCCACCTTCGCTGCTTCCCTCTAAATTCCAGACTCCACCATTCAGCGTATGAGTCTCTGGAAGTCCGACGCGCTCAAGACCTACATTCGTCTCTCCTTCTTAAACTTGCCTAATGCTAACATTCCCACTCCTTCATTGACATGATCATTCACCACCTAGGGGCAGCTCTACAGCCAGTGCTTCCCCTCCTTACACCGCCTCTTCACCCTGGGGGCGCATGTATTGCCAGTGCCCCCCCCCCTCACTGACCACTCCTTTTTCATCACGGGGCAACTGTATTGCCAGTGTCAAGTTCATGGGCACCTGTATTGCCAGTGTCTACTTCACTCACCCCATTTATCACCCTAGGACGCCTGTATTGCCAGTGTCCTACTTCACTCATTCTCCATTTTCATTGGCATACACTTTCCACTCACCTTTTCGGGGTTCTCCCTCCCGGGCACTCTTTCCCGCCCCCTTTATACTTGTTGGTTTACTCCATGCCCTATTATGGGTTATTCTCCTCTTAGCATTTTTCCATACTTTATATAGGTTTACTATTGACGGTGCCACCGTCTGCTTGTTAATCTGTATTTATTTTTTGTTGGTTGATATGTTCCTTTTTTATATTCCTTAGTTTTTATCTGTTCATGTTAGACTTATATTCCTCTGGGTTTCAGTTACTATGATTTCGACACCTTGTTGTGTCACTCCATAATTTTGTTTTGTTTTGTTATGCCGCCTAGCTGTACCACTCCATGTTCGTATTTTCCTATTTACGTGCTTACTTTTGCCCCATTTTTCTTATGCCCCTTTTGGCGGCCTCGCTCGCTCTCCCTTGGGTGGGCGGATGCATCTTTCTGCTGCATCTGTGGCAGATTGTCTCCCACCTTTACAGTTCAACATACTATGTAACTTTGGAAATTATCGATTCTGTAGTAGTTTAGTTTGTCATAATATATATCACCTTTTATCTCATCTACACGTGTTGTTTCACTGTAAACTAGCTTCGGTATCGCTTCGCAGTTAGCGCATATAAAAATTATTTAAGTGTTGAATTATTTTATGTAAGCTATACTGCATCGTCTTCATGATCATATTGTTTGGATTCTCGGGTCAGTGACCTCCTTTGTTCTACGATTATTGGTTTAATTGTACCACGTGATCTCTTTGTCTCGTCGCAACACTGGGCCATCGTCCACAATTCTCTTCAAATTTCAGTTTGCACTCTCTTTCCCTCCCTCCCGCAAACCAATTTTCCTTACTTCCCTGTTTATCCTTACCTTCCCCATGTCGCTGTCCCGGTGTTGATGTTATGCTTCCGCATATTATTACTTAACTTTCTATTCACCACTTATGTATACCTTCATTGCTGGTAGGCAGATTGTCACCCACCTTTACAGTTCAACATACTATGTAACTTTTGTAATTACCGATACTGTAGTAGTTTAAATTATCATAATATATATGACCTTTTATCTCATCTACAGGTGTTGTTTCACTGTAAACTAGCTTCGGTATCGCTTCGCAGTTAGCGCATATAAAATAAATTAAGCACACGTACCATGTCGAAATTCGTCCAATGCCGCTGTCACAGTTCTTGAATTCGAGAAATTCTCTGCTGAAACAATAACACTTCGAGAGAAAGTAGACAGGGAATTGCACTTGACAGGACGCATGCGCGTGACTTACGTCACTTCCACCTGGATTGGCTCCGGGCTTGACATTGTACCCCAAACTGGGTGTCAATAACCAGCGATCTGTCCCTTTGGATAGCTTTAATATTCGGCCACCAGGTGGGGCAGCTATTGGTGTTGGATGTCAACAAACAATACATCTTAGTACCTGCATCAGCCGGGTGTGGATGCGTCTAAAATAAGTGAATAGGATGCAGTAATCATTGATTTGAAGAGATAAGTAACTGAGCTGAGCGACAATATGGATAAGTTGGAAAAGTATTTCCGAAGAAGTAACATAGTTATCTATGGGATCGATAAGCTACAGCGGGAAAGAAAGGCGACAATGGTGCAGCTGTTGTGAAACTTGGACAGAAATTAGGAATTGAAGAGGGTCATGAGGACATCCGTCGCTCCCATCTACTTGGCAAGAGGACAAGCGATAAGTCAAGGCCCGTAGTCATAATGTTCCTGTGTTATAACGTCTGTGGTCTGTTCCTCCATAATAGAGGCATGTTCACTGAGAAATCAAGGCCGTCGAGTGCAGATGTACATGAATGAAAACCTAAGATATAAACAAGCTGGAATTTTTGCCCGGTGTAGCCGCCTTGTCAAACATGAATAAGATGTGTTTAGTAAAACTGATGGACATGTAATGGTGGAACTAAGGACAGAAAAAACCGACAAATACAGACTGAGCACGACTTGCATGTGTTTGCGTGCAGTATAGTCTGACTGTAGCCTGTGAATTTTTAGTATGTACTTTGAAGATCTCTCCAGTTATTTCTTTTATGATTTCTCAGCTGTACACATGACCTCCATTTTACAGTGGCACGTTCAGTTTTCTAGCAGAGTGAACACCAACTCATATTCTAATTACAAGTCTTGTTCACTTGTTATTCTCTCTGTCTTCACGTGGCCTACAACAATTAACACCAGCCATGAATGGCTCCCTATTGTTAGGTAATCCTCTACTGAAAGTCGCTGTATGATTGGTGTTTGCTGTGCTCCACGTTTCCACAGAGTATTGTCTCATACTACTTGTGTTGATATGACCCACAGACTAAATCTGTATTCTCTTGTAAACGTGGCTTCTTACAATTAACCTTCTAATAAAGTTCATCCCTAATTCAATGGGAACCTATTAGAGAATCATACCCGTTTGGGTTGCTCATGTATTTCCCCATATAATCGGTTGCTTTTTGTTTCGGTTTTTGTTTCTTTTATTTCTTTTTGGTTGTTTCTCACTGAAAGTTGTAATCTTAGTCATTGATAGGCACTATTACCATTGTTAACAATTCCAAACTTGTGGAACACGATTATTAACAATGAAAGTCTGGAGTTCCTTTCTTCTGTGGTGCCTTAACAGAGAAAGCTACGTTTTTATATCAATTTTAGTAAAAATCTGTTCATTGAAATCAGATTATCCCAGACATATTTTTCATTTAATAACGGCTTCCCGTACTTCATTAATTAGTCGTGCCTTACTCTGGAAGTGACGTTTATGGGGTTAAGAATTTACCGACATTATGTTTTCATATAGTCTGGCTGTGTGGCCTGTCGAGGCGTTCATTATTTTACCTCGCTTGTGATAAATACGGTTGTCGTTTGCGTTTGTTAACGAGTCAATAAACATGCCTCATGGTTGCTGCGTACCGGGGTGTACTCGTTATCGCCTAACGCGCACTTTGAGTAGGCTGTGCCAGTACACCGCTTTCCGAAAGATGACACGCTCTGCCGTACAGTACATGGCTCGTCCGTGTAAAGAACGCAGCGTACAAAGCAGTGGAGAATTACCGAGTGTGTGGCAAGCATTTTCTGAAGATGGATTACGAAAGAGATATGTACTCGGAGTCGGAGAAGGTTCCTGAAAATCAACCCCTGAAGAAGGGTGCCATACTGTCGATGTTGATCTGCGGCAACGCCCTGTGGCCAACCTCGTGCCGGGAAAGTCGAAAAAAGAAAGACTGCGGAAAACGGATAAGAGAGAAAATTCAGTGCATGGTTTATCTTTTGAGGACCCAGGCCAGGACATTGTCGTCAGGGTCTTCGCTTTTGCAGCACAGGTCGTCTAAACGCACATATATATTTCGAAAAAATTGAGAGAATTTGTAAAGCGAAGTTTTTGCAGAGCGTACTAATTTGCTGGATGTTTAAATTCAATAAGTCAATTTTGCGAATGCAAAACTATATTTTTCTAGAGGCCCTTCTCAGGCAAGGGATAACGTTGACAAATTTCGCTTCATCATTTTCTCGAAACTGTATATAACTTGAGAAAAACTGATGACCTGACAGATAACATCAATTGCCGCGCATTTCCTGATATTTGAAAATACAGATATTTTCATATTGAGGGGCCCCGCTTTTGAACGAGGCCATTGATGACATTTAAGTGGCTACCTTTTTGTGTTTTTATTAAGAAATTCTTACGGGGCCGCTCACAGTGAAAGGGTCAAGTGTTGGAATCGATTACCTCTATTTTCCTTTTTTTGTGTGAAATCGTGCTTTCGTGTTGAAGGAGGTCACTCCCTGCATCGTTTTGGCACCACACGACGGTGGAATGAACTGTCACTTTTTTCCAAGCTTAATGATGTTTAGCCTTTTATCTTAAGGTGTCCCACTTCAGAGAGTACCCTCTCTCGTTGGAGCAGTGGGGGGAAATGTCCCTTTGTCCCACTATATACATGTATATCTGCGCGTGCCGGACAAGTGTACACAGGCATTATATCTGCGCGTGAACGACAGGTGTACACAGGCACTATGTTTGCGCGTGCACGACAGGTGTACACAATCAGTTATGGTTGATAAAGTTTATTACAAATGATACTTTAAAATAGATTAATGTCGACTATTTCTAAAAATGGTATGACATGTTATAAGATGTTGATAAGAATTAACGAAAGATGTAATATAAGATCTTAGTTTTTTCATCAGCCCTATTAATTTATACGAATTTTTGTCACTGACCAAAAACGATCCGTAAATGATGAAGCATTGCTCATTCTAAGTTCAGAAAATATGATTAAAACAGGGAAGAAGATGAACAGTATACACAGTGTCTATTTTGTTACGTACAAGTTCAATAAGATTGGCGGTAAATATAAAGGGCAAAACTAAGCCTTTGAACTAGCAAGGAGCAATGTATAATGCATACAGAGGTACATGTATCAGCAGTCAGGGCACGGACTTCTGTGTACATGTACAGTGTATAGCCCGAGTAGCTAGAATGGAGGGAGATTTGTCTCGTACGGAACATTCTCCGGAGGGGAGGAGGGGGAAGGGAGGGGCGACACAACAATTCGTGATGATCGGCACTAAAGATTTTAGCATCAGAAATATTACATTCAAGTAAGTCAGGCAAACACATTTTAATTAATAATCCACTGGTGCCACCTGCCGCCCCGAAGTGTTGTACCAGAGATTTCCAGTCAAATACCGTCCTAGCCATTCTATTACTGCTCATGAATTTCTGTAATTACATCACGTTTCGTCTCTTATATTTGCTAAACGTAAATTGAAACGTCAGAAAGGAAACGAAAACGTCTTTGTGTTAGAACGCTGCATGTGTTTGGCATTTCTAACAAAGCACTCGCGTAATGGAAGTTTTTTTAAGATTGAGCACGGTTCCAAAAAATTGTAGGTCTTGTTACACCTGACCACAGAATGATTCTGTGATTTTAGGACTGAAACTGAACCAAATCTGGCGTGGTGACTCATTGGAAGGTGCAGAACTCGGGGAGAAGGGGGAGGGGGGCAATACAAGCGTGATATTTTTATTTTGGAGCCATAGTTGCCAGATATCATTCACCGTCACTTATTACCTACATGTAAGGAGGCCAGATCATGCGCTATAAACATCACCAGACGCTTTGCTTCACAAAACGTGTCCCTTGGTGTATTTTCTTTCATTTTTTTCGACATCGCATTCGCTTTACCAAAGATTCACGCACAAATGCCGAGACAAACACCTCTTCACCACGTGTTCGCATCTTCCCGTTCAAAATTGTTATATTTTAAACAATCTGTCAAAATGTTGTTGACAGAAAATATTTGTTTTTGGAACAACGTCAACGACCAACGGATACATGTACATGTAACTAGAGCAGATTTTACAGTCACCGATGCATGAAAACGGAATGCGCAAGGCTAGAATTGGTAGTAGCCTCCGTGTTTGATGTCACTGTCTAAGTTCGTTGAAGTCGTAACCATGTGATTTCGAAGTTAGAGCTTTCCAAGTCCGTTGGATTAGGGCATAAAGTTTGGTGTATTTCGCGTCTTTACTGCAAGGGTTAATACTGTGAAAACAAAATCTCCGGAGTAAGAGCTCTTCGGTGCAACAACTCATTCACTATCCCATCATCATGGGCACGTGATAGGAGACCCGTGAGGAATTTTAAAAACGCAAAAAGATGCAGTTCGGCGTAACACAAACAAAAAACAAGTGTAGGCGAAGACTGTAAAAAATAGCTGTGTTTACAAAATGATTACGGCGTTGTATTGACTGGGAAGCATTCAATCTAATGCAACTTGTTAAGAATGATTCCATATAAAAACCATATGAAAATGAAAAATCACTATATACTCAAAAATTCATACAGAACTAATACTTTGTGCATGTGTTGGGATGCTGCCCCAAAGTACACTGCTGCAATATTTGTACTCAATGACCTTTGGTTACCGAGATATGACCTATTTGGCTATAAAGTCATATTTTGCATTTTTTCATGTCAGTAAAACGGCATTTTTTGAACGGCAAAAAATCAGACTTGAAAAACTGGTGACAAAGTTTGACATTGATGGTCATAAAGACTCATGTCAGGTTAGTAAGAAAATGAAATTTGCAACTCATAGGTACAGTTAAATTTCCAGCAGGGGAGAAAACTCCGAGACCACTTTTCAGGCCAGTCACAAGTGGCAAGATGTTGCTTAACCTGCCTGCTATATCGGAATATATTTGAAGTTGAAATTCTCTTTCGTGACACTTCTAAGACTGAACTTTGATAATTGATTTTAAAAAAACTTGTCTCTTATATATTTAGTTTTAAACGTGGCCCTCGAATTTGGGCATTTTTGTGATGTGGCCTTACTCTGACTGACAAGAGAGTTGAGGCTACTCTTTTAGTTTAGAGATATCACCTAAAACATATGATCTAATATCAACTATGCAACATTACAAAAATTTAAATTTCACTTTTGTAACCCCAATTTTCTAAAACACTCCACTCTTTGTTTAACTTTACCAATAGCACTTTAGGATTCGAGATTACATGCACTTCCTGTCACTGCAAAAAAGAATATGGAGGAATTTCCTTCTTGTACATTTGGTCAATTTTTGTTACATACGTGTGATTGCGGAGGAAATGTGGCCTTCATTAGCTGTATTAAAGACGTCAGAAGTCATCTGAGGTCGTTCAAAGTGCCACAGAAGTTTGAAAGTATATCGGAATTACAGCTGATTCTTGCCAGAGCTGGAGATAGGAGGTTGGACTGGCAAACCAATGGAAATGCGCCGTTATATATTTTACACATCGACATGAGTTTGGACATGGTTTTAGACAAAAACTGACGTGCTGTTATCACGAACACACAGAATATTGTCAGAGGGATAAACCAGGAACAAGCAAAACAGGATTTGATGCCATCTCTCACCCCACACCAAGTTTTGGTTGTAATGGATTTTGCAATGAAGTTCATACCCATCAGTTTCCGAGAAGCACAGTCCGACTGGTTCGGTAAAAAGGATCTCATGGCACGTGGCGGCTTGTATCACAAAGAAAGGTGAAAGCCATCAGGTAAAAATAAATCCTCAATTAGTATTCAAAGTGTTACAAAGTAATTTTCAGATGTGCTCAATATTAAACAGAAAGCCATTGATGAACAATGTTGTTGCCTTTACCTCTTTTTAGTATATTGATTTACTGTAACAGTACAAGATACAGGGAGTGTGCACTTAATATCTAGTCTTTTTTTTGCCATTTCCCAATAAAAGCTCGACAGTGATGCATTATTTTTTTCTTAGTAGATTTTTCACACAAGCCTTCATTTTAACTGAAGCCATTTTGTACTTATGGATGATTTTCATATCTTTGTGAAGGGGAAATTTTCCCCCTCCCTAGAAATGTTTTGAAGGAGCTACTAATATAATAACCATGTTGAGACGAACCATGTTTGAAGTTGAGTGGTGTGATTGTGGTTTAGGTGGTAATAAGATATAATAAGGTAGGTCTTTAAACTAGCTGACCTATTTGAGTTACATAATTATTGTATTTCAGGTACATACTTACATCCATACTCTAGATGCCTGCAAGCAAGACTTTTTCACTGTTTGCTGTTTAACGCTAGATGTGCTAAGGCAGATGAAAGCTAGGGATCCACAAATAACGGAAGCTTTCCTACGCTCCGACAATGCCAATTGTTACCATTCAGCCGCCCTTCTGATTCATTTGTTCTACATATCTGGTAACACCGGCATCTCCATTCTGCCCTACGATTTCAGTGACAGTTAGAAAGGAAAAGACATCTGTGACAGGAAAATTGCACCCTTGAAGTCCCATGCCAAGTACTTCGTCAATGAAGGCAACAACGTTCAAAATGCAGTCAACCTGAAACATGCGCTAGAGTCTAGAGGAGGTGTCAAAGGGTGTTAGGTGTCGTCCTGTAGTGTGAATGCCCCAAAGGTCCTTCCCAAGCACAGTATCCCAGGGATAAGTTTGCTGACAAACTTTGAGTATTCCGCAGATGGCATTCGAGCATGGAAGGCCCATAAAGTAAGGGAGGGAAAACTTGTCATCAACAAGTCATGTAAACTGTTGCCTCTGAAAAGTCTTGACCTTGCAACACTCGAGTGTTTTACAACTCCAATGGTATCCTGTGAACGTCATACGAAGTTCACATGCACACACTGTGGGTGCTCGAAATCTTTTCCTACAGATGCTGAGCTAAACGAACACTTTGATGTTGGTGCTCATCCATCATCCCTCCAGAACGAGACTCAGTTCGACCACATTTCAATACAATAAGGCTGAGATTTTATCTACTACCACAGCTGTATCATCACCTTAGTTGTCTGCCGTTTACGTTGTTGATCAAGTCGCCGCAGGATTGGGCCCTGAAAAGTACTAGAAAAGCGGTCCGCTTCTCTGAGAAGGTAAAGACTTAACCCAGTGACATATTTTCTGAAGGTGAACAGTCACTCAGTCAGGCAGAAAACAACAGCCAGCTGAGGTTGTAAAGATGATGCGAGAAGCCAGGAATAAGCAAAGAAAAGTTTTCTCCTCTGAAGAGTGGCTGTCGGAGTAGCAGATTGCTGGAATTTTTCCCGTATGGTTGCCGCGTCTCGAATCGGAAATATTCAGAATATTGAAGATGCTGATGCTGCTGCTGCCCACGAGTTTGCCTCAATGAATGAGTTGGAGCTTGAAGTCATGGATGAGTTAGCATCATAAACTGTAGGAACGAACATGTTTTAGTTGTTGTCTATTCTTACGATATTGTTGTGGTCATCATTATCGTAGCTAGGGGACTGGGGTCCACCCTGGGCGAAATTGGAAAAATGGAAGGTGACGCAAATTAGGGGCTTCCATGGGGGAGAGATTTGAGTGGTGGCTGTTTGGGGAAAATAATCCAAGCCACTGATGGTCAACATTGAAATGTTCTGTCACTTTTTAATAGCGTTTTTTGTTCAGTTTGAGACTCGTAAAGCATACTTTTTACATAATTGATTCTCTTGAAACTACTGAGATTTTTATGATAGGTCTGGAGTGATTATCTAGTTTTGAGAAACGTCTATCTTAGACATGTGTACTGAGCAAAATAAAAAGACTTTGTGTTTCAGTAGCTCTTGTTTTCTTCAAACAGAATGCAGTTTTTTTGAAGTGTTGTGTAGAAATGCATCATACACTAAACCTAGCATACCTTCAAAAAACTGGTTTTGAGTCCGCCGCATGAACGGAATTTACATATTGTGAAACTTCTAGCTGGTAAGTCGCAACAACATCCAATTGCTTAAATACTGGTTTGGAAAGCCGGTATCTTGGATATCACTGAAAGTATTATGTTTTCAATCGTAAATATCGGTACCTGTTATTTTTCTGAAATTGCAAATTCCAATGGCGCACTGCCACCATGCTTGGCCGCTTTTGTGTAGTACAAGAAGCATTGCGTGACACTTTGTATGTCCCATAACACCACACTTCTGCTCATATCCACCGTCCTCTTTTCACGTGTGATCTCGAAGATTTTGATTAGTTTTAGTATGAACTTTGCTATTAGTTTTAGAGGACTTTTTCATGCGCATACATGTATACAGGGATTTGTCCAGGAGGTCTGAAAATGGACCAGCAGGTAGTGCGTGGGATTCTTAGTCAGTTACGGTGTTTGAAAACTGGCCAAGCAATGGGTAATGGGCACCCTTAATAAGAACAAAAAGTGCTTCTCTGAAGTATGAGATGGTGATGGGGTTGTATTATTAACTCATTAACACATTAAATTTGACTTTTTTGATTTCTGTAATCCTATAAAAAAAATTATTTTTGCACCAGCAAAACTGAAAATCCGCGAAGAAAAAATCTCTCATACAGCTTCCCATGATCTCCTTCGTCACTGATGTAGCAAACCGAATGATATTTGTTCTATTTGGCATCTTGGTCGATAGATAATTGCACAATCGAGTAGCGCCTCCTAGAGTCTTTCAATCAAACTGACTGTCACAGATTGGCAGAAAAGTGTGTAAGTGAGTTATGTAAAAAACTGACTGCACAAAAACTATGAAAGAGACAAGATTTTTTATTCTTGCGTTGGGCTGAACAAAGATAGCAGTAACAGATGGAAGTTAATTCATGTTCCAAAAGAATCCGATATAGATTTGGGAGAGTGATAAAAATGCGTAAAAATGGCCTTAATAATAAGCAGTGAAAATGATATTTTTATAGGCTAAAATGGGAGGACATAAAAATCAAAAAAATCCATCTGAACTAGTTTTTCTTGTACGTTATTCTTTCTTCTTTCTGCTATATAGTTATTTTTTTCTATAGCGCGAAGCGATGATGTGTTGTTGCTGACAAAAAGTTACCTACTTCCAAGAACTATTATTTGCTATTTTTCATAAAAAGTACAAAGTGGTCCTAAAAAGGGTAAAAAAAACTCGAAAACTCTTAAAAAATCAGGCTCAGGTTTCTTTTGACAAGGCCAGCTGATGTGCTAAGTTTCAAAAAAATTGGTGATTTTGCATATATAGCCCATCATCTGGTTTTTATATGGAATTGCTCTTAACGTCTGAGCCAAAAGATCAAATGTAAAGAAAACTTTCACGTTTTGTTATCCAAACCTTTTTGCATTGTCCATAATCCAATGCTCAATATCACCGCTTGCCACCAACCTTCGAATTGGTTGTGTCAATTAACGCAACCGATGTGAACTCATGTAATGGAAACACTGTAAAACTAGGTTAATTTATTTGACCCTGTGCCGAGACGAATATCGGCATCTGTACGCAAAGCGGTATCAGCCTGACAACTTATTACGCAACTGCTACTCTAGCCTAAAAACAGCAGCCGATTAGCGGGTCGGCTGATGGCCGGTAGGCAAAAAGGTCGGCTGTAGAGTCGGCTGGTGGGTCGGCTTATGAGTTGGCACCGCGACCGGCTGCTAATTTTTAGCCGACCCGCGGTCGGATAATTTGCCGACCATTCGACGGCCGGTCGTCTACTCCTAGCCGACCGGTCGGAAAAAAATCCGTAAAATGTGCCGTAAGACCGTGAGTTATTTTTAGGAATGCCATTGCTTGAGAGAAAGTTTGTCGGCTGTCGCGCAGCTAGAAAACTCTAAAAAAGTTACTCAGCTTGAGCAAGCATCTTATAGCCGAGTGCAGACGGATTTCATCGTTGTACTTCTGTCCGCGCCAGTTATGTCGTCTTGTCTTTTACGCTGGCGATAATACTACGTTTCAAACAATCACTGACGCCTTGCTATGCAAGGCGGCTGCACCTCCTCGTGATGGTCACGTGAGACAACAACTCATTTCTCTGACTCCGGCAACTAGAGTGCAAAAAATCTAAAGGAGAATGCTACCCAAAAAATAACCCATTTTGTATCAAATTAGATCGAGTAGTTCTACTGGATAACGGCACGTTCGGCTGCGCTACCTGATACCTGACGGCATGCAGAAGGAGGTGTTGAGATTATCCAACGACGTAAATGGTTTCACTCGCTGTCTCTTCGGCAGTTCACAACACGGGTTACTGGTGTCAGGTTATCGCTTGAATCCATTATTTAACACCAATAAATCATCAAACTTCGATCTAAAACCCTTAAAAATACACCGAGTTCTTACAAAAACCTGTTGTTTTATTGGTATTTGGACACAGCCTACAAAGTTCGGCAGGCCAATCTACCAAGGTCCGTAGCAAGAGCTTGGGGTCTGTTCGGAGATGAATTCGAAGTATTCTTCCGTGAAATACAGACAGGAGAACCTATCTGTGTTGTTTATACTTGTGATGTTTTGCGTTCTAAACACATAAAACGCGTGTTATCCCGGCCAGTGGCTCGGAACCCGATCAGGCCCGTCGTGATGCGGACTGACTCGTTATCCCTGCCAGTGGCTCGGAGCGCGATCAGGCCCTTCGCGGCCGCTGGGACTGACAGGCGAACGTAAACCAGCTTGAATTGGAAACTAAACCTCCAGTCACGAAAAGACTACAATAGTTAGTCAAAGAAATAATGTGCACGTAATTATTTAATGTGAATTAGCCACGAAACTGAAAATCTACTTACTTGTCGGGGGCCGCGAAGTCGAGTTCCCCTTCCACAGACCGTCAGAGCAAAGATTGTACAGTAACAATGATATGAATAATTTATTTTTACTTCTAAATAAAGATTCCCCTAACATGTGATCGTACATGTAGCATATAAAATCGAGTTATTGTTTCACAACAGCTTTCTGTCAGCAAACACTGAATTAGCATGCGGTCAATTACCTTTGATGCCGGCATCGAAAGCCGGTAACGCTGTGGTTTATTCATTGCTGGCTTCTCAACATTTGCACTCACAAATACTGCAAAGGCATTAAAAATTGGTATCTAATAAGGCAGACTTTGGTTCAGTTTCATATAAGCATTGGTTAGGATGAGAACAATTCATTTTGAAACAGAACGCAGAATAATAAACGTCAACATGGCAACTCGCCCGGCGCCAATCCCGACTTAGTCAAGAGCTCATCCGACGAAGACTTCACGGGTCGGATCGTTAGGTTTCACAGGCTATCAGTTCGAACCGGAATGCACTGATCAAGAAATACTAGAGAGGCACAGTGAACATGCACGGACAACGGAACGTATGGATAATTCTTTGGTAACCCGGATTTCGTCCGAGAAATCACTGTCGACAGCGTACCTTTCATTCTTCACTACCTCGAGCCACTTCCTAACCATTTCGGACTCTCGAGGAAGTCGAAAAAAACGATACACCCGTTTTCTTCGCAGTTTCATACTTCGTAAAAGTGGGAACGATGCTCCTCAATATAGGCCTAGCGGCATTCAGTCTGCAGACGAACCACTGACTCGGACGTCGCCGTGCGTCGTTTCTCACCTACCTCACAGGTTAACGCGACACCTTTCGGCAAGGTGAGGTCGACCGTATACGAGGCGATGTGATGTGGATATGGATTGCCCTGCCCCCAACTCAAAATCCTGGATCCGCCCTTGCGTTGCCTTGAATTGGCAGTAGTAGTAGTAGCAGCAGTAGCGCCGGTGGCGGTGGCTGTGTTGGTAGTAGTCAGTGGCGGGAGTATGTCGGTAGTAGCGGTGGTAGGCTATTATAGTGGGGATAGTAGCGGTAAGTAGTGGCAGTAGTAGCGGAGATAGTTGTGTTGCTAGAAGCATATAGTATCTGAAAGTTTCATTCTACATGTATATCTATCAGCCATTAAGGAGATGTGTTGTTTCGAAGTCAACCCAAGTTGACCATTTTTATAGGGTACATAACCTTAAGCTCCAGCCTTATCTTAATGTAGCTTACCTGTAAACCTTGGTTAAACAGTAAACGACGTGCCTCGACGAAGGGTTTACAACAACGCCTTTTGAAAAACAAAAACAAACTTACTTCAACTCAGTGAAAATTTTAATCAAGGACAACCGTTTACACTAAATACCTTAATACATAAACAGGCTCAATTTGAGGTTAATACATCGTATGTAGGACCAAAGAAAAATTATCAATTTTTGCCAACTTGGGAACATCATATTACTAAACGGATTTATACGAAACTTTCTTGATGCACTGTTCTCCTCTGAAAACACTTGGTGTTCCATTTTTGCATGCAGACCAAAAATAGGACTAATTAATTTTGTGAAAGGCTGCATATAACTAAAGCGAAACGATAGTTTGAAAAACGCAACCTCGTTTTTGAGATTTCTTCTTAAACATTTATAACATTTGGTTTCGTAACTGATTCTGTTGATTTGCTATGAAAGTCCCTTCTTTTTGATACGCTTAATTTACTAAACGTGTTCTCACGTGAGCCTATTAATGGCAGATTGGTATAAATGGAACAATCATATTCTACTGGGTTTCTGGTTTCAGAAAATCTGCACTTTTGCGAAGATAAAATCTACAGTTTTGTAGATATTTGGCTAAAAGTACCGACTCGTCAAGAAAGTCTTACATGGAGTGCACTGTTTTCTGCTTGGCTCAGTCTAAAATGTACAGGGGGTTAAGGAAAGAATCTGATAAAATTAACCAACAATTTGTTCTTGATATCAAATACAATAATACAATTTCAAAATCCACTTTTCAAGGGAAAAAGCTTCACCAGAGAACCAGTTATCTTGCGCTAATTACGATACTACTTCAACCAGTTTATACAAAAACACTGACACGTGTCAAATTACTTAAGCACAGCTTGCTTTCCCCTAGACATAGGATCGCCTAATTATTTTCATGCAGAACCACCGCAGCGATGCCGAGCTTTACGCCAACACTTCCAGCTGTACACCTGTCGAACGCAGTCATTGAAAATACATGTGATAGCAGGCCACTGTCTTGAAGATGCCATCAACATACACAGGCTTTGAAGCTGTTCATGTGACCAGGAGGTGAGTCACTTGCGCACTATTCATCATGGTAGTAGTCTCAATTTTGTTTCCGATGTCTAACTTTGTGCTTGAGTGTCGAAAATAGGACCAATTGGCGCAGACTGTGTTGAATTGATCATTCTATTGCGTAACTACAACATGTGGCTTTAGTTGACTTTCTTTAAGAAGGTGACTACTAGCAGCAACTGCCAAGCCTACAAGTACTTGTTGTTGGAACTATGGTCCACAGATGAGGTTTAATCATTATATCTTGTAGTCTCATTGCATTGTGTAAAGTCGGTAACTCAGTCGTACTCATGAACTTCATGCGCTGTGGTCACATCTCCGAAGTGGTCCCTCGCCGTGTTTATTCAGCTTCAGTCTAACCATGTTCCTGGGAAGAGCACGGTTGACGATTATTTGCGGACTGCTCCGACTACTTTGATGTCCCCGGACCTATTGTATGTTGGGCCGTTGAGGGGAAAGTGTCGGCGTAGAATTACGCCCGTAAATTTAATGGGGGGAAATGTCGCCGTAAATTACGCTCGTAAATTACTTTGAGAACGTTCCTAATTTAAACCAATCAGTGTTAACCAAACATACACGACTGTTGCTGGGCAGCTCGTTCTTGCGCAATCGCTGACATTGCAGCAGCGATTTGATGCGCCATTATTTAGCGCTCGTAGCTTAGACATGTTACCCGTCAGTAAATAAGTATTTCCACGAGCGCGCGGAACGGTGAGTTGTAAAAGCGAACGTCATTGGCTAATAATTAAAACTAAATCGCGAGCGTAATTTTACACCGTTAAGAATTAAATTACGCTCGTAATTTTACTGCGTAATCAACGGCGTAAATAACGGCGTAATGTACATGATTACGCTCGTATTTTTCCGACGACATTTTCCCCCCAACGGCCCATCATACTATTGGGAGTTTAGTCATTGCGTTTGGGGTTTATCTCCTAAAACCTCTGCAGGATTTGGGATAATATTTCTGTGAACGTGGCGACCAATGTAGACGACTTTCGGCCATATCCGATGTTCGTTGTGTCCCCTAGAGGCAATTTTGTTTCTATCCTTTCCCTTTGTATTTTTGAAGTTCCTTGACGGACCTTCGGTTATGGAGTGGATTGCCCATGAATAATATCCCATAATTCAACATTCTTACCTCACCGACTAATCAGTTCAGAGGTCACCGTTTGCTAGGTGACACTATTAAGGTATTGAGTGAACGTGCCAAACACCTTTCACGCACGAGATACGACAGGATAGTGTTCCGTATCTCAGTACCTTCGAGGGGAATTTGGAATATACGGAATTATTCGAAGTGTTCCGGTTGGGGTTTGGTGTGACACGGTCCTGAGCTGAAAGCCTTACAAATCAATTTCCCCCAAGCGATGGTTTGAGGGACATTGTGCAAGGACTAAACGTCAACGAAATGAGTAATTATTAAAGTTTGAATACGTGTTTTCAAAATAAATTTTGATATTATTTTTTAGTTCAGCGTGTGTAAGCTTTGTCAGATGTACTCCTATTTAATTAGTAAATTATTGTGGAGTATGAATGGTGTTGAAAATGATGAGGGCCCGTCGTGACGTCATAATCGACAACCTCTGCTCGCCGTGTGCGACATACATGTTATGTGAGAAGCCACCTGGTCATTTTTCAAGGCAGTCACAAATGTAACCAGAGTTTCAAAAATATAAAGGTTTTGTTTGAAACTGGAAAAACTCCATTGTCAACTTCGGATCACCATATCTCAAAAGTGGCTAGGATCGGATTCATTTGAAACTTTCATATACCATGCTGTATCCACTGCTCTCCACTACGCTGTTAGCCATTGTTTTTAAGATGTCCCTCTTTTGCATGAGGGACTATGAAATACTGATATTTATTGATTCTGACGAAACAAACTGACTACAAAAGTCGGGAATCTTCTTTGAAGAAGTACCAGGAAGTTTAGGAACATAACCAGAGTTTGAGCCCCTCCCCCCTCCCCGTTGATGGAATCAAGTCTCCCCCTTTTCCAGTTTTTATAAAATTATTAAATTGTCGGTGAACAATCGCGACTAGCATGGAATACGTTGTGGTTACTGGTATGGAAGAGATTTGCAGAGTTCATAAAAGTTTCGTCCTCAAATTCTGTAGAAGTAGTAGGAGTTTTTGGTTTTGCTGTGTGGCATTTCTTGAGAATTACATGTATGAGAAACAGGTTCGATGACTTCACGGTAGGTTTGGCCGTACGCAGTAGATTGTTTTTGACAGAAATATAACGGAGGTGTTAAAATTCGATCACGGCGCCAATGATCGACATTGACTTTGATAGTGGACGATCGCAGTTTTTACTTTTTCCGTTGCTGCTGATGTTTCCTCATAGGCCATTTCTTGACAGACCGGCAACCCAGAGCTATTAGCATAGATGAAAGAGGTACCAACATCTGACCTTAGGGTAACTTAGAGTCTACTTCAGTATATACGGAAATGGGCGTCTGCAGTTGTCTGCACTGTAGATGTGATGCCTGTGGACCTTACAAGGGGGCTAAAAATTAACTACACTGTAGATTATATATTCGAGGTACCAAACAAAACTGATTCAAAACGGACCATAGTACCGCACTGAACACCGAATATGACCCAATCCAGACAAATTGCACTCCAGAAAGGGTCCGCCAGAAACCCAAATACCCCCAAACTAGCTAGTTCATACATTTCGAGGTACAGGTACCACAAAAATCAGTTCCATGTGATTCAATACACGTCACTGTTCACTAAACGCCCCATGACAGACAAAATGCACTCTGGTTTGTGCCCCCCATGAACTTCAAAAATGTCAACCACCGTATGCCATTGAAAGTTTCAGCTAGTGTAGATTTGATATTCCAGGTACCAGTTAAAACAGCAATATTACTGCACTGAACACCGAATGACCCATGTCAGACAAACTGCCCTCTGGAAAGTGTCCTCCAGTTACCCAGAAAGGAACCCCAAAAATGGTCTAGCTCATACATTCGAGGTACCACAAAAACCAATTCCATGTCAATGAATACATGTCACTGGTCACTAAATGTCCTATGACAGACAAATTGCATTTTGAGTTGTGCCTGCCAGAATCCCCAAAAATCTTGTACACGGTATGCCATTGAAAGTTTGAGCTACACTGGGTATTCGAGCTACTGGTTCAGATTTAAAAAATCAATAATCGTGCCGCAATGAACACTGAATGACACATGATAGACAAATTGTCTTTTGGAAAGGGCCGCCAGGAACTCAAAATCGATACCCAAAAAGGAGCTAGCTCATACATTCGAGGTACCACAATAAACAATTTCATGTGATTCAAATTGAAGTTACTGGTTAGTAAAGGCTGATGCCTCGTCCCCAAGCCTCAAGATGGCGCTGATCGGTTTAGGCATTTGAGGAAGTTGGTTGTGGGAAATGAACTGTGTCAGAATTCTGACACATTTGTATGGAAATCGCCGGAATATCACGAATATAAAGTTATATCAACTTTAAATTTTTTGCAGTAGAATATAAAAATGAAAACTAACGGTATATTACAGCAATTTCGGTCTAAATTATTGCAAAAATGATGTATTTTATAAGAAAATAGATTAATTTCTATCGGATGCTATTAATAAAAAAGAATTGAAAATAAGTACGCAAACAACCTTTAGTTCAAACACTAACCAAAACAATGGCAGCTACAACGCCTGTGAAAATAAATAAGGTGTGCCTTCGTTTTAATGACGTCAACGCATCGGCCAATCATTCCTTGGAAGCTATTCCCCGTGTTGTGATCCCGTGCTAGTTTGCAGTTCATAGGGAATTCTTGTATTTCCGCAATACTCTCGCGTCTACTGAACTCTCTCCTTGCTTAACATTAATAATAGCGTCACACCGAGTGTCAAATGGATGATGGCGGAAGGTAAGCATTTTGGAAAATACCTAATAAAACTAAAACTTTAGGATACGAGGAATTGTCAACAAACAATTCATTGAGTGATGATTAAGCCTGCTGTTAGTGAAGCATAATGAGCTATAGAAACCGACTTTTTATGCGTCCATATATTTATATGTGGGTGCATATTGCCGTCATCTCTGTCTGGGCGTCCGGGCGTCCGAATTCCGGCGTCCCCGGCTGTATCTTTTAAACCCCTTGCAAGATGTTATTGAAATTTCGCAGGTGTGTTCCTATGGGGTTGGCGACAAAGGGCAAGGAGTTTCGGACCTACCCGAATACCGTTGTGCCCCCTAGTGGCAATTTTAATATTTTACTTTTACCTCTGTATCTTCAAAGATCCTCAACCCATTTTCATGAAATTTGGCACATAGGCATCTATTAATGAGGTGACGCAATCATCTACATGTAGTTTTCGGATGGATTCGAGGTATTTTGCGTAACTCATTCGACCCTGAGCACCATATGGAATAAATTGCTTAGTGGCCTGGCTGAGGTGTAGAATGTCTACCCCTTGAAGTCGGAGGGTATTTCACTCATAACTAGGTCACAAGCACTGCACATAATTAAAACCTCATCACTCAGTCATTAGTAAACATATACTTACCAAATTTTCAGCAATACATCTTGAGTAAATGAGCTTCATGTTGATATAAAATTTATCCAAGTTCAATATCCATAAAGGGTTGAACGTGTAGTTTTGCTTTTTGTTTTCCAGAAACAAAGACGTTTGTTTACAAATAATCCATTTTAATTTCCAGAAAACATGTCAAGAAAGTTTTCTGTGTAGCATATCCTCATCATAAACTAGATCACTGAAATCTGTATCTAAATCTGACCACTCAGTGCCATCAGTATCCACACTATCATATCCATAATCCCTGAAGTCTATATCTAAATGTGACCAGTGTCATCAGTATCCACACTATCCTCCATAATAAAAACTTCAAGAACTGTGAGAGAGCAGCAGAGATGATGTCCATATAATATCAAGGCAGCAATTTCAAGTGAGTGTGTGCACAGTGCTAGTCACAGAGTAGAATGTTCCTAGTAATTGAACATTTTGTTATTGTTTCTGGTCAGTTCAAATAAAATAAACAGGAGCACCCTAGCAGATGATTAAGTGGTGACAGCAGTGTTATGTAACACCAATTAGGCTACAATTCAGGGCAATTAGCTTCATTCTTGTCTTCAAATCAAACAAACATACTATATTTCAGGGAGGAATATCTTTATAACCTTTCAAAAGTTACCACAACAACCACTACAAAGTTAACACGCTTCCTGGTTTTTCCTTGAATTGATAATTTGCTTGTGAAGAAATGGTTCTAAATTCCAGAAATAACAGCCAATAGGCATTAACTTCACAAACAAGAAGTTAACACAGAGTATGGTGTCTCAATCCTCATTGGATAGAAAACTGGGAATACCCTAGATATATTTAAACTTNATAAGGTTTGACAAAGAGAGTATTGCGAGTTTCTGAGTGATTCACTAAGGCTTCGATTAAAATTCACATCTTACCAGCAGCTTCTGTTTTTTCATCGTCACTCAGGTTCCATTTTCTTTAAAAAATGATGTAAATTTTCTTCATTGCACAGTGGAGCAGACGACGGAAACGGAGTCGTAGTGTACAGCGCCGCTGCCGGTCGCCTAGGATATCGCGGGAGATTCTATACTTAGCCATAGTTCCGTTACGAACGCACCGTGTTCCGAATTTGACACTTGAAATTAGATTTGAGCCCCCCCACACTAAAACTGCACAATTTAAATCTTTTTCATCCGTACAATTTTAATTACCGGGGTTAATTAATAAACTCACCATTTCCCTACGCTCTTACTGTTTTATTTTTTTTTGCAGCAGCCAAGGGGGGGTGGGGCGGGCCCCCTGGGCCCCCCCCCTAAATCTGCCTATGACAACAACCACTACAAAGTTAACACGCTTCCTGGTTTTTCCTTGAATTGATAATTTGCTTGTGAAGAAATGGTTCTAAATTCCAGAAATAACAGCCAATAGGCATTAACTTCACAAACAAGAAGTTAACACAGAGTATGGTGTCTTAATCCTCATTGGATGGAAAACTGGGAATACCCTAGATATATTTAAACTTAAACCAATAAATTGCTGCCTTCTTTGCGTAATCTAGTGGCCATTTTTCTATTTTCGAATGCGTGTTTTGGTGTCCGCCCCTCTGTCAACCAAACCACTCTAAGGATGATTGTGAAAATTGTCATGTATGTTCCTACTATGAAGAGGACGGTTGATGATTTTCCGTCGACTTCGACTACTGTGGAGCCTCTTAGTGACACTTTTTTACGCCCATACTTGTATCTCCTGAGCCCTCTGCAGGATCTTTATTAAATTTAGCACGTGTATTTATATGCAGTTAACAACGGAAGACGACGACTTTCTGAGGGATCAGACGAACACTGCGCCCCCTAGTTTCTCTCTGTTTCTCTGAAATTCCTCGACGAATTTTCATGAAATTTGGTAAATAGCTTTCTTTTAGAGAAACGATGGCATTTTCAGGTTTTCAGACGGATTCAACAAATTTTGCGCCATCTAAGGAGCATTTTTACTGTTTTCTAGTCTGTTTTGTGGTGTCTGCCCTCCGTCAACCATGCCATTCTTAGGATAATTGTTAAAATTGGCTTATATGTTCTTAGTGTGAAGAGGGCTGTTGATTTTCCGACTTCAGTTACTGTGGTGCCTCTTAGGGGCAGTTTTTTGCTGTATCTTCTAAGCCCTCTGAAGGATTTAGCAAGTGTATTTATATCAAGTTGCCACTAAAGACAAAAACTTTCAGACGTATCCGATGAACCCTCTGCCCCGCAGGGGCAATTTCATTTTTTATGTTTCCTCTGTTTCTCTAAAGTTCCTAACGGATTTTTATGAACTGTGGTAAATAGCTTTCAGTTGAAAAACGGTACATTTTCCCATTTTTTCAAGTATTTTTCACCACCTAGTGGCCATTTTATGATACAAATAAACAACCCTAGAAGCACACCGTTTGCAGTGCATTTGTGGGCGCATTTCAACGCTGTGCGTTGTTCTTGTTTCCATTTTAGTCAAGCGGGAAAATATGGCTATGTCGGGAGGGAAATTACAAAGTAAATGATATTTTTTCAGTTTAGTCGTGCGTCAAAAAGCGAGACATTGAAGTGGTGTGGCAGAATGGCGGGAAAATTAAAAAAATGGCACAATCCGCAAAGACCGGGGCAATAGGCAGCTGTCAACAGCATGAAGTACTGGAGTGGGTTCTTTTACAAGGTAAACTTTTGATTTTTTAAAATTTAACTTCACGTGTGTAGTCAAGTACTAAATATAACAATAGTTATAGGTAAATGGAACAGAATATAAAAGTTACTTGAACACACTTGTTTTAGGGCCTAAACTTTTTGTTTATGGCAAATGTAACTTCTTTCCGTAAAACAACATAACGCGAGTCTAACAGCCTGAAATGTCTTGTTGAATAAATCATGATGTGCAGAACGGGACATTTTAAGGACAGTCTGCAACCTTCCTCGTACAAGAATGGCGGAAAGACCTACACCTGTACATGTACATGTATACGGACCATTTTTGTGAGGAAACACTTGTTTTCTGACACGGCGACAACTGAATTCGCCTTTCTTACAGTGGTACCATAGCAGCAGAACATCCACCGGATTCTCAAAGTTTCCATCAAGAGGGCGACACGCCTCTTACCTTTCACTTAGCCAACTCAAATGGCAATGCAGTGATCAGGGCCTCTGACATGGATGTTACTGTAATTGTCGGGTGGCTATTTGAAAGAGTTGTGGTGACTATTTCTAGTTTGTTTTGATTAAAGAAGAGTTTTAATAACACATCTGATGCTTTTCTTTGAAAGCATTGTTTAGTAGTCAATGTAATGAAAAGACTGTTTTGAAATCATTTTCATGGATCGTCGATTTAATTCAAATTTAGAAGCCATGTGTTGTCGCTGAAGTCTCTTTCTTGCTGGTATTTTCGATAGCTCATTATACTACACTGGCTGCGGTCTTAAAGGAGAATGCCACCCAAAAAACAACCTACTTTGTATCAATTTAGATCGAGTAGTTCTACTCGATAACGGCACGTTCGGTTGCGTTACCTGACACCTGGCGGCAGAGGGAGGTGTTGAAATTATCCAATGACGTAATTGGTTTCACACGCAGTCTGTTTAGCAATTCACAACACGGGTTAGTGGTGTCAGCTTATCGCTTGAATTCATCGTTTAACACAAATAAATCATCAAACTTCGATGTAAAACCCTTAAAAACACACCGAGTTCTCATAAAAACGTGTTGTTTTATTTCTCTGTCACGGATTTACTGGTATTTAGACACACCGTAGCCTCCAAAGGTCGGCAGGCCAATTACCATTTCCGCAGCAGGAGTTTGTTTCTGTTCGAAGATCAATTCGATGTATTCTTCCGTGAAATACAGACAGGAAAACCCAGATCTGTGTTGTTTATACTTATGACTTTCTGAGTTCTAAACACACAAAACGCTTGTTATGCCTTCTAGTGGCTCGGAACCCGATTAGGCCCGTCGCGGCCGCTGGGACTGGCACGAACATCAAGCAACTTGAGATGGAAACTAAACCTCCAGTCACGAAAAGACTATAATAGTGAGCCAAAGAAATATTGTGTACGTAATTATTGATGTGAAATAGCCATGAAACTGAAAATCTACTTACTTGTCGGGGTCCGCGAAGTCGGGTTCCCCTTCCACAGACCGTCAGGGCAAAGGTTGTACAGTATCAATGATTTGAATAATGTATTTGTATTTTTAAATAAAGTTTCCCCTAACATGTGACCATAGCATATAAAATCGAGCAATTGGTTCACAACAGATTTCTGTCAGCAAAAACTGAATTAGCATGCGCTCACACGGGCCTTGGTGCCCGGTCAGTTACCTTTGTTTGCCGGCATCAAAAGCCGGTAAGGCAGTGGTTTATTCATTGCTGGCTTCTAAAAACATTTGCACTCACGAGCACTCCAAGGCATTACAAATTGTATCTTATGAGACAGACTTTGTTTCAGTTTCATATAAGCATTGGTTATGATGAGAATAATTCATTTTGAAACAGAACGCAGAATAATAAACGTCTACATGGCAACTCGCCCGGCGCCAATCCCGACTTAGTCAAGAGATCATCCGACGAAGACTTCACGGGTCGGATCGTTGGGTTTCACAAGCTATCAGTTCGAACAGGAATACACTGATCAAGAAATACTAGAGAGGTGTCGTGAACCTGCTCAGGCAACGGAACGTATGGATAATTCTTTGGTAAGCCGGAATTCGTCAGAGAAATCACTGTCGACGACGGCTTCATACTGGCTATTAACAGCGTACCTTTCATTCTTCACTACCGCGCGAGTCACTTCCTAAGGATTTTGGGCTCTCGAGTAAGTGGAAAAAATGATTTCCCCGCTTTCTCCGCAGCTTCATAGTTCGGAGAAGTGGGAACGATGCACCGCAAAATAGCGGCATTCACACTGCAAACGAACCACTGACGTCGCCACGTCGTTTCTCACCTTCCTCACAGGTTAACGCGACACCTCTTTGCAAGGTGAGGTCGACCGTATAAGAGGCAATGTGGAAATAGAGCGATTAAGACGGTAAAAAGACTAATTAAATCGGGTGGCATTTTCCTTTAATCATCACTTATTGATTGTTTTTGACTGTTCCTGGTATTCCAAAATTTTACTGCTATCAGATATTTTCCAAAGTGCTTACTTTCCGCCACCATCCATATTATTAACTTTAAGCACGGAGAAAGTATTACGGAAATACAAGATTTCGCCAAGAAATGCAAACTAAGAACTAATCACACCTTCCTTGTAGAAATTCTTAATTCTACAAAAATCTACCAGGATTTAGTCGGAATTTCCGTTATCTAATTCAGATATCACACACTTTCAACAGAATTGCGTGGTTGAGATTTATGGGGCTGGCACGCGCAACCCAGAATGGGTTTTTGTCTGTCACAGGCCATTTGGTAACCAGTAGGTTTTACACGTACATGTATTTTAATCACATGGAATTGATTATTGTGGAACCTCCAACATACGAGCTACATGTAGCTCCTTTTTGGGTGTTATTTTTGAGTTTCTGGCGGACCTTTTCCAGCGGACGATTTGTTTGTCGTGGGTCATCCGGTGTTCATTGCGGCACGATTGTTGGTTTTAAGTCAGCCGGTACCTCGAATGTATTCACAACTTACCTAGCGGCGATATTCAAAACTATAAGCCCGCAGCCATTTTAAAGCAATTTCCTGACTGTATAGTGCTTCCGGTCAGCGTCGAACAATAACATGCGTTACTGTGTGTACACTGACACTTGCGGAATTCGCTAAGATGACGGAAAATACGCCAGAACTTGAACAGGAAAAGTATAGAAAAAGCAGAGCTCAACATTTTTCGATGAAGAATTGCACTAACAATCATAAAAAACTCTACTTGTGGAAACTGGAGACTTGTGACAATACTGAGGGCCCTTGACCCTTAGTTAGGAGTCAGAAGAAACGTTACATTAAGCGGGAATAGTCGCTTACAGGGGTTGCGCATTTTGAGAACCAGCTAAAAACAGGCATCAAACTGGTTCTCAAAATACGGAACCCCTGTAAGTGACTATCGCCCATCAAGCCCTTGGCAACTGACACTCTAGGAATCGAATTCAATTAGCCCCCGAGATTGTTGTGACTGTCGTTTATCCATGTGCATTGCATGGCTGTTGGTACTGCTGGGGTTTGTAATAAGCGCGTTGCCATGTATACTGCAACTCAACAGGAATACTAATTCTCACATGGCTTATTACAGTAATCAGGTTGAAGTCAAAAGTTGTTACACGTCGTTCATTTCTAGAATTCTGGTTATGTGATGCCAACGCGTTGATCACAAATAAGTAAAAGTGAATTCTCGTCTGACTCTTTCTATACATGGACAGTAATCATTGCCAAATTGGACTTTTAGAGAAGTCTCCTTGGAGATGCATTTCTATTGCTGACCTCGCCCCTTTTACATATTATTTACTCATAGCTTTGAAGTGGTAAGATCAAATCATATTTATAGCACGAACTTGACCGCGGCGACGGTCTGAAGTGTACTGTTTAACTTTTGGAGGTTGTTTCATATTTGTAGATGTGCGAAATTTTCGCACATGTGCAGACACGAAACGCCTCCAAGGGATCAGTTGAGGCTACACAAATACCGGAAATATTCTGGATGCAATCAGGATCTGCAATGTTCGGAAAACCTCGTGTATTTTCGTTGCCTTGTTTTACCCTCTGCGGTGATTCATATCTGCTCATGTTATGTGACGTTCAAAATGTAGAATGTTCTGCTCTGTGACTGAAATTCAATTACCAGATACCGAACACTTCCGAGCGGAAATCTGAGGCTACGAGAATACACAAAGCATTGAGAATGCGGTTGCGATTGATATCGTTGCGCAACCAACACCTATCAAATGTTTGGCTACTGGCTGTTTTTCTTTTCAGATTGATCATTCGGGGGATTGAAAGAATGTCGTGGTCTCCGCTTGTCGTATGCAAAGCGTTGTTTTCTGTTCTGGTCGCTTCGGCAGTACTAATAGGCATCTACTTAAGCATTTGCGCAGGTGTTGAACCTATTATCCAGTGGACAACAATACGCACGTGTAAATGTGAAAAATGCAACATGCCAAGTGACACCATCGCCGATGGTTATTTGATAAAAGAGGAAGCTGCGAAGGAAGCGGTGTTGGGCAAAGGTCATCTTTTAGAAATAGCTAAAGTCTTATTGGAAGCACGGGGGGAAGCAATCCCGGGAACGAAACAACGCTTTATACTGGATAGAGCTATTGGGAAAATCGAGAACTTTATAAGTTCAAAAATTGAAACAAGCTCCAGCCGAAGTGCGTTGAAGAGCGACAAGCAACCATTAGTCGACGTATGCCCTGAGGTTTACAACGGGTTGACAAAGGGGTCTCGCTCAATAGGTGGCAGAGATGGACAACCCGTAGTTCTAGACGAGCAGGGATGGGAGTTTCCCAGATGTTCCAATGCTCACCCATTAGAAAATGTTGTCAGTTTTGTGCTCAATGGGTTGAGTTATACCAAGCAAGAATTAGCTGATTTATTAAATCAAATACGCAGATACTATCCGAAATTGTTAATCGTTGTTGCTACCAAACACGACCTTGTTGACCAAGGCAATATCCAAGTAATAAGCGACGAGTTCCACAATGAGGGCCAAGCCTGGAAAACGCTAATATCAAAAGTTGACACAAAATATACTGTGGTTCTACGAGATGTTTACAGATTCACCAACTATACACGGATTGAAAGACTAGTAGATGTGGCATTCAGACACAGCATTCCAGTAGTTGGCGGGTCAAGTGTAGGAATCAACGGGCACTGGTGGAAGAATTGTTATCAGATTTACACGAAGCTTTACGAACTGCGTTATATTCACGGTTACTATTTGTCTATGGACTCTTGCATATACTGTGAGCACATGACAGGTCCATTTTTGGGAAGGACTGCTTATTTGCAAAAACTGTTAAATGAGGTCAAGACAGTTGACAGTTTTTTGTTCGAAAGTATGTTTTTCAACGCAAAAAAGAAAGGAACCGCAAATATGGTCTGTCCCGATACAATGTTTCACGTTGATCGCATTGTCCTGGAAAAGGGATATGGTAAGCAGCATTGGCTACCCCTTGCTCGCACCTACAAGTTCACGAAAATTTCTGCGTTTGAAAAAGTTTTTGAGTTTACGTGCTCGGAGGTGACGATTAAGTGTCCACTGAGGCGCAAAGGTATGGCAGAAGCACCTTGCTGCTTAAAGCAGATGTCCGTGTGCTTTGAAAAAGTCAATCAACTTGCAAACAACCGCAGCGTTGTTTTGGAAACGTATTGCGGCACCCTCCTGGGAGTGCTCAAAATGAATGCAGTTATGCCTTGGGAACTCGACTCCGACTTGCATTATCACAAAGGCAATATATCTGAGGTCTCTAAATGGAACAGAGAAATAGAGTCACTAGGGTGCCGAATAGTATTCGGAAGTAAAAAAATGAAAACAACTAACTGGGTTACTGACTTCACGCCCTTCGGCATGATGTCGTCGATAAACTACATGAGGCGAACAGGATACAATACAACTCGGGTTTTGTTTGGAGACACTTGGTCACAAGCTCCGCCAAGCCCCAGTCTGAACGGAAGGAATAAGTACAGATCGGAAATATACAGGCATATTCCCCATACAATGCAAGGAGGCACTTACGAGTTTGTGAAAGGGTCATTCCCTCGCTGCCCGGAACCGGGCCACCACGCATGCCTGGATCAGTTCTACCCTGACGGAAGTTTATATTATGACATGTACACAGATCACTGAGATGTTCCACTCAAATGCAACTCTGCTACCATACATACACCCTCCGAAAAGTGTTTCTTAGGAATTGATGTTTCTTACCGTATGTATTTGTGAAACACATCAATCTCCAGAACAAATTGCCACGATCATGTTCCCAAATTGTTAACAGTTTCTTTTGACGCCGAAAAATGGTCTTTTGTTCAAAGCATAAAGATTTGATGTCGAATCTGCCCCTCTTGGGATTTCGTTGATCTGATCACGAAAACTCATGGTATTGGCTGAATATATTGTTAGTGAACCTCTGAGCTTATAGAAGTTTTGAAAAAAGGTTTCGTGAGTATTTTCATGTTTTTTGTGGTATTTTTTCTGACGTTTCCCATCTCATTCATATCTATACTTTACAAACGTAAAAGCTCCCGCGTTTAATGTTGCACATCTTCCTATTATAATTATTTTGAAATTTAGAGCTGTGTACAAAGAATCGTGGACAAAAATGTTGTCTCAAGAATTTTACCAATGAGAAACATTGAAACACTAGTAGCCTCTTGAATTGGTCAAAATAGCAATGCACAGTACAAGCTTTTACAAATTACTTCCCCAACTGCTGTTAAAACATAAAACGACATGTAAATACCAGGATCGTTTTGATATTTACATGTACACTGAACAAGTGGTTAATCAGGTAGGACTTCTGAGGCACGTAGGAGAAAAAACAGTCTCAAAACGGAGTTAAACTCTGTATTAATTCTTGTCGACTTTTACAGCAATTCTCTCCCCATATCGCAATCATGATCAATCCAACAGAGAAATTCAACTCAGTCAAACCTGGACACCTGGTCTATCAACAATGTCCTACCCTGACCTACCGCACTTATCTATATTAAAGTAAACAGGCACAATCAGCAATAACATTTTGAAAGAATTAAGGGGAGACCATTGAAAATGTAAGTACAATGGAGCACAAAGTTGTGTTGTTTGATACCCATTCAGACAGTCAGGAGGCCAAAAAATGAATCAACATTTACCTGATTACCGGAACTTTATTTTGTACCCTAACAAATTATATTTTTGGTCAACACCATACAGTGTATTAATCAGAGTTCCTTGTGAAGTTGATATAATGTAATTTGTTAATGATTAAGTATTAACACCTTCATCCGTTCATACAAATGGTATTCTTCATGGCAAAATGTGTTTTGAAATTCTATTTTTCTTTAAACTTGTCTTGATACCGAAATGTGTGGGTAAAACATACAGCAGCAGAAATGTGTTTGTGGTTTGATGAAGGCTAGCGCAACTCCAACAAATATCGTTGGTAATACCTACGTGTAACGTACTTGCTGTTGATGTGTCAAAATCATGAACTACGGTGTTTGATCGTCACATAAAATTGGTATATACATGTATATATATATATGTATATATATATATGTACTGTACATATATACAATGTATATATATATATATATTTCTCATCATTATCACGTGTTATATTGTCAGCGCAACAGGCATTAAAGTCAAAACTTGGGCCGGTCTCCAATCTCCGTACTCAGACTCTACTCATACTCAAACTCACACTTCATACTCAACTCGAGTACAGACTCATCTTTGGTGTATTCAATGTCATACTTGGAAAATCTGTACGCACGTACTCACTTTTCGGGTATATTCGAAGTGAAGTGTATCTCATCAATATTTCGGGGACTAGTTTGAGTAAAACTTTCGAGTGTATGCTCAAATTTTCAAGTTTCGTTCCGCAGTGTGCTTGAAATCGTACTCAAAAATAACTAATGGCGGATGTGAGACACAGGCGAATTATTCAACGAGCAAGAGAAGAATCGAAAGACCATTGAGAGACATATCAAATCCTTTGGAAAATTTAAGTCGACGTACCATATTTCAGCGTTTCCGTTTCAGTGCAGAGACAATAGTTTTCATTTTAAGCCTTCTTCATCTTAACTTAACCCGCCGTGTCACTCCACTTTTTGCCGCCACTTTATAAATTTTTTCTTACTCCACGATTAATGACAACTGGCGCATTCTACTCCCTAGTCGGCGAATCATTACGAGTGTCCAAAGCAGCTGTGGGGAAAGCCGTCTGGGAGGTTCGCAACGGTTTGTACGGTTTCCCAAAGACGAGGAGGCGAGGAAAGCTAAACAACAGTTTGCTTCCATGTCTGGTATATTTCCCGTCATAGTTTTAGTTATCCATATTTCCTCAATCGGCGAGTCGTATTCCATATACTATTTGCCCATTGCTCACTAGACGCCTCGACCAGTTCACTGATAAACTCTGTGCTTGTAGCGTTTTTGAACTCACGCGCCAAACGTCACCTACACCAAGGAGTGTAGTAGTATAGGAGAGTTCACTTGTGAGTTCGCTGTTACCGCTACTACTAGCGCCGCCAAGTGGTGAACAAGCTACGGTCACCCAGGAGGCGCCAAAACAATGGGGACGGACGCATTTTGCAGTGCGATAAATTGCATGAATTCATCCACGAAAACCCCAGACGTGTCATTTTGTAGGTTTCCTAAGGATCCAGAAAGGTAAGGATTATCTGTTATTCAATAATATGATACATTGTCTTTCATTTTGTG